>LOJH01040723.1:14596-26136 GCA_001685095.1 Ellobius talpinus
TCTGGCGCCCTCTTCTGGCCTTCAGGCATATACACAGACAGAATGTTGTATACAAAATAAAAAATATTAAAAAAAAGAAAACAGCTTGGTTTCCCTAAAATCCCCCGTCCCCAACACACTCATATACAACCTGACAGAGAGAAATTCCAGCATCCAGAGGCTAAAGCAGCAGGGTCAACCTGTACTACACAGCAATACACTGTCTGGATGCGGCTCAGTGAGAACACTTGCCCAGCATGAATGAGGCCCTGGTGTGGTGGTGTAAACCTGCTATGTCTTAGTACACAAGAGGTAGAGACATGAGGATCAAGAGTTTGAGGTCATCCTTGGCTACATAGTAAGTTTGAGGCTGGCCAGGGTTATATGATGCCCTGTCTTAAATAAAAATACACAAATACTGATAGAATATAGAATACTGACATAACCCTACTTATCTTTCCTGGGTTTCAACAACACACCAGCTCAGAAACAGTCCAGAATCCACCACCTTCCACCATTTATTGTAAAGCAAATCCCAGGCATCATATTATTTTAATCCACAAATATTTTGGCATGTCTTTCTGAAAGAACAAGATTAAAAGAAAAAAAGCAAACCCAAATGACACCATTATCACAACTAAAAGCATTAAGTGTTCCTTTCAGGAAGTCCAGGAAAACCAATCTGCAAGTCTCACTCAAGGTTGATCACGGCAAGGAGCAGCCAGCCACAGGCACAACACAAATCAAAAGCCTGATTCACCCAAGCAAACAAAAACACCTCCATGTCAGCTTTGCCAGGACACCCCAGCAGGAGCGCAGAATAAATGGCTATCTAGTTAGAAATACAAGGCTATCCCGAGTTGTGGGGGATCTTTTCTGCAGCTGACTTAGTGTTTAGTGCTGCTGAAACCTGGCCAGATTTTTCCAGACTCAGGAAGGCAATGCCATATCCTGGGAACAAATACTCCAATGGGCACGCACTGGGCTGTGAGACTCTAAGATGTGTGGTCACACCAGCTCAGGCAGTCTCACATCCAAGGAGCAGCAGGTACAGGGTGAAAGATCACTCGGTTTGGGAGCCACTTCTGTCTCATTTCCATTGACATATGTGTCTGTCTCCCTTTCCAGCTCAGGACAGATGCTTAACGCATGGGTCTCTAACAAAGGTGATGATGCCAAGTGCTGGAAAGGGGTTGGAGGAAGAGTTCTCACACCCTACTCATCAACAGAGCCATTTTGACAAAAGTGCTGGGAATAAAAGATGAAGGAGCAGGGGCCAGGACTACAAAGTGATGGGAAAGTGCTTGTATAGGAGGTGACACCCAATACCCCCTACATACAGACAGACCTGCAGGCTCAGAACTAAAGCTGAGGAAACCTCCCAGAGAGCAGAGGGAAAAGACCACAAGGCTAACACATGGGAGACAAAAGAAAAAGCAACCCCTGGCCTAGGAGCCCAGCATCTGGATAAAGGACTCTGAGGAGAAAGAGAACTGAGAAAACAAATGGGGAATGAGAGACTATTCTGGGTTTCCCCACTGAGAGAATGGCCAGGAGAAGAGATCAAAACAATCACACCACAGCATGCCACCTAGCCTCCAGAGCCCCAGAGGAGGAAGACCACAAGCTTCCAGAGAGAACACACACGGTGGATTAAGTAGCAGCATGGCTTTGAACTTCAACAGCAGTCTGGAAAGTGAGAGAATAATTGCGGTAATTACTTCAAAATTCTGTCTCTCCTTCCCTTCTCTATTTTGCTCAGAGATAGGGTCTTGCTATGCAGACCTTGAACTGTGAGTTTCTGGGTGCTGGAATTATGGGTGGGCACCACCAGAACCAGTGACCTCAAGGTTTGAAGGGAAATTATTTTTATTCTCTACCTGACCTAAATGCTAACTATGTGTAAAGATAGAGAAAAAAGGTTTCAAACAGTCTCCAAATTCATTTTTTTCCAGGAGCCTGCTCATCAAAAGGAGTCTGTGCACGGAGAGAGTGAAAGGCACAGACCAAAGGAACGCAGGGCAGCCAAGGAGGAAGAGCACACCATGTGCCTCCCCTCAGCGGCAAACCTTCAGTAGTGACTTAGCCCACACTACAAGTATGAGAACAGTTCTGAGACAGAAGGGAGGATGTGAGTGGGCGCGCCTGACAGGAGGGCAGGGAGGATATAACTGGGTGGTCCAAGCACTGCCTTCAGATCACCCACGGGAGATGGCACCTAAAGCAGAAGGGCAGAGGACCGGCAACATAAATCCACTACTCAGGAAAGAACAGGGAGAACAGATCCCTCACCATGAGGGAAGCAGGTGTCGGTGAGGGATGCTAGGGAGGGAGCTCCCTGCAGGGCAGCTTTGGTAGTGCTTCGCAGTATGACTTCGCTATAGAAATGTGAGGGCAAACCCCACACAGGAGCTCTCAGCGGGACTGAGGAGAGGCACCTCAGACAGTGAGTCGGCAGATGTCCAGGTCACACTGCATTCACAGCTGTGTCTATGGCACTGCAGTGTCCAGGTGGATGGGGGTTGAAGGGAAATTAATTTTATATTTCCTGCACCACCAGTCACCAGGGGAGACGCATGCGCATTCAACCAGCAGTGCTGAAGCCACGCAGGCCAGTGGGTACACAGCAGGTATACCACAGGAGCCTACTTCCAAAGCTCTTACCAGCAGTAAAAAGGCCTTTGGTGCTCTGCCTGATGCTTGAAGGTCTGACAATTGATGAGACCCCTGCAAAACACAGAAACAAAAAGGATACCAAGAGAAGCCCAGACAGATGGCTGTCATCGTAGCAGTCTTCAAGAATCTAAAACTAGACATTTGCAGCTATTCAACAGAACTAGAGGAGGAGTGACTGAGGAGGGTGTTAGAACAGGGCTGGGCACAGCGGAGCCAGCTGGGGTCACTGGCAAAGGCTGCGGTGCAACTCGGACACCTTAAAACAAGAGGCGCGCCAGGAGATCCTCAAAAGTCATCTCAGGAATTTATGTCTTCTAGTTCTGAGTTCCAAGATGCAGAAGAGTTAAAGAAATGTTTCTTTTTTATCCAGGAGAGAAGTGTCCAGTGTAAAAGTAAATAAAGAGAATATGCTAAGACACAGGGTCCAAGTCTTCCATCGCCTCAGGACAGCAGCAACCCAGCGACAGCCTGTCCTGGCCACAGGGGAGCAAGCACATGGGCACATTCAAGAAACCTGGTGCAGATTCCTGAGAGGGAGAGAGGAGCCATTCTCAAGTTAGCTGTGAGCCGCCCTCCAAATTCCTACTGTAAACCGCATTTCCAGTCAATAAGTATTTACTGAGGGAAAGCAGGAAAATGGACTTGTTTGAGAGGCGGGTCATTTTCAGTTTCATAATTACTTCTTTCCTACTGTCCTTTGCTACCCTAGAGAGAAGTGGATCTCTCAAGAAAAGGGTGAGAGTTTTCTGTTGTTTTTAGAGACAAAGCCTCACCTTGCTACAGCCTAGGTTGGCCCTGAACTCACTGTGTAGTCTAAGCTGGTTCTGAACTACTGGCAAATTTCCTGCCCCAGTCTCCTGAGTGCTGAAATCACAGGTCTGCCCTACCACACAGATCTGAATATTCTGATGAACATTAGGGAGGTCCTGGGGTGAATGGAGAGAAACAGGGCCTGAGAGCTGTCAGGGGGGTTGACAGAACCTGGTGCCAGACAGAGAAGCTGCAGATAACACCAGTCTCTTTCCTTCTCATACCACAGGGACAGACACATCTTTCAAACGACATCTAGAAGTTACATTCCTGAAACCTAAAGAATTGCACTTCAATCACTGAAGTGCTTTAGAGCCCAGGATCCTGAAATTTTTCCCACTGCTTGCTTTAAGCAAGTGAACACTGAGATTTGGAAAACCCCAAATTGTTCATGTTTTTCCTCTCCCCAGATATAATCTCTCTTGATCTCCTTAGGCAAGGAGGAAGGAACAATGCATGAGAAGGAGAGAGGCGGCTTTCACCACAGCCAGCCCTTGCTTAACACGGTTCCGGTGGACACACCTAGCCGCACCACATCAGCACAGTCGGGGTCTTGAGCCACTTGCAGTAAGGTCTCCTCCACATCCCTGTTTCTCCCAGGAGGGTCCATGATGTGATTGATGTGCTGTTGTAAAGTTCTGGGCAATGTCATTAGCTGGGTGAACTGTCCTTCTGGGCTTTTATCTATCTGGGAAAAAGAGAGAGAGAGATGACGTCTTTGCAAATGCTCTGAAGTCTAGACACTGTCAGACACATGGCTTCTATTTAAAAATCCCACAAACAAGAGTCTCATGCTATACAGGACTCCCATGCACACATTTGTAATTAAATAAGGTTTTCCTTCCTCTAACATAAGTACCACACCTCCCCAGGTGGTATAAGAAACTGAGTATTTACATGGTTAGGATTACAGGTCCCTTTAAAAGGACAGCCCTGGTTTTAGAATATCTCACTTCTTTGTGAGAAAAGAAGCCTCTTGAAACATTTTTTAAAAAAATATTTTATTTTATGCATTGGTGTTTTGATTGCACATATGTCTGTGCACCACGTGTGTGCCTAGTTCCTGAAGAGCCCAGAACTGGGTGTCAGATCCCTCAGAATCAGAGTTACAGACAGATTTGAGCCACCATGGAGGTGCTGGGAATTGAATCCAGGTTTTCTACAAGAACAGCTCTTAACCATGAAGCCATCTCTCCGGCTCCAAGAGAAACCTCTTTGGAGGATAAGCTTCTGACTTGAAGTTTACCATGTTCGACTTGTCTTAAACCAGCAGCTAAAGGAGGCGGGCTGCAGCTAACAAGTCCAGATCAAACGCAGGGCTCAGCTTCCCCTCCTCACTCTGAATGCTGTGAGGGGACATGAGTATGAGACAATGGGATCTGAATTCGTGCCCCTGCTCTGGGCCTGTCTCCCCAGTGCTGTACTTCACAAATGACTGCAGGGACACACTGATGACAAAGGCCTGCCTCACTCTGAACCCTCCAGAACACAGAAGGTAAGTGGTTAACTTAGTTGTCATGACTTGTTACAAATGACTGAGCCACCCAGCTGGTTCTGTTCTAATGTAGTCTAAATACATTAAGCTGCTCTAGGACAAAGACAGATATAAAACTATGTATTGCCTGGGGACCAGTGAATCAAAAGTTAGCCCCACTGCTGAGACCAGACCAGTTCCCTAATACAGTGTATTTTGTCTCATAGAATTAAAAATAAACAACATGAAAGCTACATGTGAGCGCAGCCTCCTCTTCCACGCAGAAGCAGCACCACCTCCCTCAGCAGCACCTTCACAACCACTTAGATTTTAGCACCGAGGAAAAGAACAGCTTCAGGGGCAGCCTGGTGACCTGAGCTCCATCCCCAGGATCCATGTTAAGGTAGGCGAGAATCAACTCCACAAAGTCGTGTGGGGCCACACTCCCATCATGTAAGTTCAGGGCCATCCTGGTCTACATAGTGCGTCCAGGCCAGCTAGGACCTAGTGAGACACTGTCCCAAACAATAGCATCAAACAAAAAAGATGAAGGCATTCATCTGACTTGCTGTTTGGGTGGGTTGGTCAGAGGTAAAGACCTGGCGTATTCCCTGAGTTGGAAGAACCCTGAGGCCCTTCAGCTCCCAGCAGCCTCACAGAGCCAGAGTCCTCAGGTGCAGAAGCACCTGGCCTGAGATTGGCACTGGGAGCACCATGAGCAAACGCCACAGAGGGACGTCAGAGCTGCCACTGGAGAAGACTGGGCAGAGGCTGTCACTCTTTCCCCTGGCCAAAGCAGTGAGAAAAAGTAAAATCACACTTCTGGAAGGAGAGACTGGTGCTATCTGTACACACAGAAAATGTGGGTTACAGTGGCCGTTTTGTGTTCCTTGATTAATCTACAGTGCTCAGCTACTTGGTCAAACACCAGCCCAGATGTTGAGAAGGCATTTTTAAGATGTAATTAACATTTAGATCAGGTGAGTATAAATACAGCTGATCACCCTCCATCATAGTGGGGCAGGCTCCTCTGTCAGCTGAAGGCTACAAGAAAAATGCCCAAGGTCCCTTGAAGAAGCAGGTAGTCTGCCTCTAGACTCAAGGCTGCAGCGCCAACTCTTCCCTGGGTCTCCAGGCCACTAGCCTGCCCTACTGATCGGAAACCTGCTGCCCCCGAGATTCATGAACTAATAAGCTGGTCTCTTTCCTACCCCACCCCCATCACCCTAACAGTGTCACCTCTCTAGAAGGCCCCAGGAAAGAAAAAAAATGTTGATGGCCCATCTGGCTTTTACAAGAAGAACTAAATGAATCCTAGTGGGTTACAGCACATGATTGAAAACCCGAGCAAACAGAAATCCTGAAGGCTTTCAGCACCAGGTTTGGTAATTATTTGAGGGGAACTCAGGAGAGGCATGGCTGTGACTGACAGGGACCAATGGACTGTTCTCCATTCCTGCTGGGAAGTAGGATAAGAATCAGTTCACAGTTACTTTCAAAGAAACAAGTTATACCTTGGGGTTTGCCTCAGGGATGGACTCATGTTTACAACCCTCCTGATGAGACATTTGAAGGAAGCCAGAAACCTGGATATTCTGTATGTTACATCTGTCTACAATACTAAAGGCAGAATGTCCCTCCCTTCTTTTTCTTTTAAAAAAATTACATTTAGTTATTTATGGGTATGGGCAAACATGCCACGTTGGGTGTGCAGGGGCCAGAGATAACTGGTGGAGTGAGGCCTGGAAGAGATCTTTACTCTCTGAGCCATCCTGCCAGCCCAGTCAATTAAATAGCATTAATGTCACCTGGTAAGCAACAAGGTGACAGAATAGTCACAAATGGTCTAATGAATTAATAGATAGTTCTCAAAAGACCTGGCTCTATCTTAACTCCTGGGCATGACCTAAAGGGGTCTAAGTAAATATGCCACAGGAGCCTTTGGCTCAGCTATCTTATTGCTGCACTATTCGTAACAGCCGGGAAACAGAACCAGGTTTGTTGTTCACCAACAGATGGATGGATGGAGAGAGTATGTTGCAGGGCTGGGATGCAGACCCAGCATGCAGAAAGCCCCGGGTTCAAGCTCTAGCCCTATACAAACAGGGCATGGTGGCACATGCCTGAATTCTGACACTCAGGAGAATCAGGAACTTAGGGTCATCCTTCGTTACATAGGGAGTTGAAGTAAACAGCCTGGGCTACCACTGACTGTCCAAAATAATTAAAAAGAAAAGAAAATGTGGCACAGGCATACAATGGAACTGTAAAGAAAAATGAAACCATGGTAACTGCAGGAAAATGGGCTGGACGTAAGGGAAATAAGGTAGCCTCACTAGACAAGAGGAAGAGGAAAGTAGGGAGGGTAATGTATCGCATTCGATCAAAAGCAGAATGGTGACTGACCAGGTGACAAAAGAGAAGAGGCCAGAGTGGACCAGAGCACTCAGAGGGTTGAGGTGTGAAGAGAACAAGTCTAAGGACAGACATGCATGAAAATATCAATGGACACATTCCTTTCGTTAGCTTAAACAAATTAGTAACTGGAAAAAAAGACAGTTCTTGCCACCAGCCTTGTGAGCTGGCCTGTAACTCTGGCTTCTTGGGGGGGGGCTAAGGTAGAAGATTGCCAGGTTCAAGGCTTCTAGATAGTGGAGTGAGTTCAAAACCACCCTGAGCGACTTGGAAAGACCCTGCCTCAAGATAAGAAGTCCCAAGAAGGCTGGATGTAGTTCAGTGGTAGACTACTTGTCTAGGATGTGTGAGGCACAGGTTTAATCACTACCATCTCAGAAAACATCAATAAATAATGAACGAATAAACAAATCCTAGTTCTTCCTTTGGTAGTGTAGGTGTCAGGGCACGCACAGCTCACCTCTAGTCGGCCTTGCTGCATTTTGTACACCACCTGGGGGTCCTCCTGTAATATGTTCCCGTAGAGCTCTCGGAAATAGGCTACGTTGGGCTTCACGATGTTCAAGACTTTTGCTTTTTCCTCGCCAATCACCATGCGAAAGTCACCTAGTCAAAACAACCAGAGAAGTCAATCTTCAAGAAGAATTCACATCCTGATCCACGAACAACTGTGGCTCACTGGACAGCATGGCAGGATCCCTTAGCAGAATGCCTTCTTTTTAAAAATGGCCGTCACAATACACAAGGAAGTTGAGAGTTTGGGGGAAAAGAGCATCTGAAGTCACAGAGTCCTGCATATCAGCTGCCGTCCAGTGATCCTCTCACATGAGGTCACTGGCCTGGCCATCAAAGCTTGTTTTTCCACTAAGGAAACCTTTGCGCTGGCAAACATGGAAACCCCACCTGTGGCCAGTTGTTGACTTTAGGTTCCCAGCACCCAAGTGACAGTTCATAACCTGTAGCTCCAGATCTGGCGGATTCAACACCATCTCTGGCCTCTGAGAGCACTGCATGAACACAGAAGATACACATGCAGGCAAAACAACTCCTTCACAGAAAAAAAACTTTAAAAATTTTAAGTGGAAAGAAATGAAGGATGCAATATTTGCAACAGGATGAATTTTGGGCAAAAAAGTTACTCTGAAGGAGAAAGAGCAACTTCTACTTTGTTTACTTTTGACTTTTTGAGTCAAGGCCTCATATAAGCCCAGGCTGGCCTAGAACTTGTTATGTACCCCCAGTTGGCCTTCAACTCTTGACCCTCCTGGTCTGCTGGGGTTCTAGGCACATGCAACCAGACCCACTGCAACAGCTTTTGAAGCGAACGAGAAGTGACTCCTCCACCACTGAGGATGATCGGGCAGCCCTAGAGGGAAGAGCAGTAAAACGGAACATCTAGGTGAATGCAAGAGGCTAGTGGGGTAGGAAGGGTATGCGTCTCAGGGGTAGAGCATATTCCTGGTTGGCACAAGGCTCTGGGCTACATCCTGGTGCTGCCAGGACAGAACAGTAGGGCTTCCAGGTGAAGTGCCATGAGAGGGATATGCTGAAGCCCACTTGGGGCAGACAGACACCACATTTGCTAAGGAGGCCCCTCGGGAGTAGGATGGGAGAAAACCTGTCACTCAAAAGGTCAGTTCTGGGGTTAATGAGAACACTGTGACAATTATATCAGAACCTACATTACCTTTGCCAGTTCCTTTTCTTGGGGGAAGAAGGATTCTAAGAGGCTATGGCCTGCCATAGTAGAATTTCCTTGAGTAAACTGTTGGCTTGTCGGGAAAAAGTAAAAGTGCAAAGCTGTCTGCAATAGACAGAGTGTGGTGTGACCCTTTACCAGGCTCATGTAGGGGTGTAGTCTCTACTGCAAGGAAAAAGGATTGAAACTATCTGACCATGGCTTTTGGAGTGACCAAGGCTAGGCCGGGTCTTCATGGTGGAGTCTCCAGGACTGTATACCAGTGGCCTCATAGTAGATAGTATTGGTAGGGAAAGGACAGTGGGTAGACGAAGTCCTTAGTCTAAAGTCACAACTACTGGTTACTTTTGCCTTTTTAAACTAACCACAGGACCAATGTCATTTCAGTACAATGAATATTTGGGTGCTACCAAGTATCAGAAGCCACACTGGGCCCTGAAGAGACTCAGACCCTACTCTATGCAGCAAGCAACATGCACAGGTTTCAGTGCAGATTGTGTCTGTGTGGCTGTGTCTAAGGATTGCAGCTCAAACTGGATCTGCCGTGGCAAAAATAAAACGTTCACTTTTCAAAGTTTCTGAGCTCACACGCCAGACAATTCATCCATTTAAGGTACACGAAGCAAATGTTTTTAATATGTCTAAGCATAATGAAACCATCACAACAAACACCCCACAAAAACCCCATGCCATTAATAAACACCCACCATCTCCTGTCGCCCCTACGCAAGCCTCAGGCAGAGGCTGACTGTTTCCACAGCTTTCCCTTACTAGCTACCCAGCTCAGACTGGCCAGGAACTCATGATCCCTTTGCCTTGGCCTGTCAATTTCTGGGGTTCCATTTGTGCCCCTCCATTCCTTGCTCTTCTTTCCTTTAGGAACAAACCCAGGATTTATGCACGCTAGGCAACTGCTATCCTACTGAGCTGCATTCTCAGTCCCTCTGGCTCACATGGAGCCACTGCCTGTGGTCTTACACAATTTCAGCAAAATGTTTCATGATACAAGTTGTCCATAGCATGGGTCAGTCCTTAATGCCTGTTTATGGCACTAACTCTATTGTGAAGATGTACCAATTTTATCTACCCATTTTAGTCGATGGATGTCGGGTTATCTCAACTTTTAGGCTATTCATTATGAAGGATGTTGTGACATTCCGAGAATTTTTCAGCTAAGCGTGTTTTCATTTATCTTGAGTTACACACTTGGGAGTAGACTCGGGGTCCTGTTACCACACTCAGTATTCTGAAGAAGTGCATTCTGTACCATTTTACACTCCCATCGGCAATCAGGAAGGCACCAGTCTCCACTCATTAGCACTTATTCTTGCCTCCTTTTTCTTCCTGTCCACCCCCCCCTTTTTCTCTTTCTTGACACAGGGTTTCTCTGTGTAACAGCCTTGGTGGTCCTGGAACTCGCTCTGTAGGCTCTGTAGACCAGGCTGACCTTGAACTCACAGAGATCTGCCTGCCTCTGCCTCCTCAGTGCTGGGATTAAAGGTATGTGCCACCACCGACTGATTTTAAAATGTGTAGCCCAGGCTGGCCTTGAACTTGTGATCCTTCTGTCTCCTGCTTCCTTCAGCAAATCCTACACACAACCCATAACTGGCAGCCTCCTTTCAATTGCACTGTCTTAAGGTTGAAGGCAGTGCCTGGCTCTGCTGATCCCTAATGGTGACGGCTGACCACCCATGGGCCTGCTGAAACTTCACACTTCTTCCCCAAGAACATGCCCATTCTGAGACTTGGCCTGCTTTTAATTTGGATTATTTTTTGCTGGAATTCTAAAGACACTGGTCTGTTCTCAAAAACGTGATTTTTTGAAACAACGTCCAATTTCATTTGTCTTTTCACCTCTTGGGATGATACTATTACTTACAGTGCATTAAATTTCTTAATATGGTTCCTTTTTTTGTGACAAACTCTCATCACATATCTTGGTTGGCCTAGAACTCACTCTGTAGACAAGGCTGATCTCAAACTCTGAGGGACCCCACCTGCTTCTGCCTCCTAAGTGCTGGGATTAAGGGTATAATATTTTTGTTTGTTTTTCTTTGCTATTTCAGCTCTTGGCGTAATCTCAGAAACCATTTCCTAATCCCAAATTTAAGAGTTTTACAGTTTTACCTTGTACATTAATTCTTAGGTCAAAGATCCAGTTTGAATTAATTTTGTATACGGTGCGACTTAGGGACCCAATTTCATCCTTCTACAAGTGGATACAGGTTTATTTTAACAGAAATAACTAAAGCAGTGTTACAGGCCCAAATGCCACTCTGGAAGGTTTTTCCTCAGCTGCAGAAAAGACACTACCCTGGCTGACATGAGAAAATGAGCAGGGAATGCTGAGGGGCTGCCAACAGGCATGTTTCCCCTTCACACTTCAGACAAATGCAACACAGCTGAGCACAGCAGGAATAAAGACCCAGGCTCCCCTACAGTTCAGGCCAACTAGCCACAAAATGGCTTCGGTCCATCCTCAGA
>LOJH01040728.1:0-14552 GCA_001685095.1 Ellobius talpinus
CACCCCCACCCCCTACTCCCCGCCCCAGTAGGGGTTGAAAAGATGACTCAGTGGTTAAGAGCAGCTACAGCTCATGCAGAGGACCTGAGCTGGGTTTCCAACACTCCCATCTGGTGGCTCACAGTCATCTGTAACTCCAGCTCCAGGGTATCTGGTGCCCTCTTCTGGCCTCCACAGGGACATCACACATACACACACACGCACAACCACACACACACAATTAAAAATAAACCTTAAAAATTTTAAATACCCATAGTAGGTTGGACCTTCCCACCTACCTGACCAATCAGCAATCATGAAAACACCCTACAAATTTGCCTCCAGGTCGATCGGATGGAGGCCTTTTCTCCATCGAGGTTCCCCTTCCATCTATATGTCTTTCCTTCTATATGTCTTTCCATCTATATGTCTAGGTTTGCACTGATTTGACAAAGACCAACTGGCACAGCTACTCTGCCCTAGGGATGGATGCCTAACGGTTTCCTTTCCTTCTCTGAACAAGTTTTAAATGGCCATCTTGCCATCTTTGCTGAATTTGACATTTGGCAATCTTACAGGCCATCTCTGTTGCCTGCATTTTTCTCAGCCTATGGGACGCGCATTCCTGGGCCTTCTTGTGTCTTATAATTCTTAAAAATAAATACATTCTGTCATTACTCCTGCCACCGTTGCATATTTAGAGCCTGTCGACTTGAGCGATCGTGTATTTTTAGTGGAATTTTCATATTTATGCGCTCCTTCAGAATGTACAACTCAGTCAGTTTCCTTGACAGGCAGTGGGAAGGGCAAGTGAGTTTGTCAGGCAACATGGTCCCTGTTCTCATTCTGTTTCTCTCTCTGGGAGGAACCCACTGATACCCTACATCTTTGTCAGAGCATCAACAATACTAGTGCAACAACTTTGTGGCTGCATTTGAGCTACCTTCCCCATTTTCCACGGCTATTTCAAGCTTTTGCCCTTTCTCTTCATTTTTGATTGTTAAGATTTTTTTTGAAAACTTCATACATGAGTACTATATTCATATCATGTCCCCCCTTCTCTCCTTCTCCAACTCCCCTTGGATTATGCTACACCCTCTTAAATCCACAGTATCTTCTCTCCTTATTATTACATGTATTTGCAAATGTGTGTTTACACACACACACAAAATAAATTTTAAAAAGAACAGAAAGAAATCCATGCTCATGAGAACTTGGCCAGTGCTTATACCATGTCTTCACAGGGACAGTATGATTAGAGAGGATAGATGTTTGCCCTATTAGATCAAGGCAAAGAAGTCACCAATTGGAAATGACACCAGTGCTTTATGGAATCCAAGCCATGGCTGAGACTCACGAAGGGGTCCATAGCATAAGTCTTCCAGACGCATTGCAACAGATGTTACAGATGCCGTGAGCCACCAGATGTGAGTGTTGGAAACCCAGTTCAGGCCCTCTGCATGAGCTGCAGCTGCTCTTAACCACTGAGTCATCTTTTCAACAGTCTTCCATTGCTACTTAAAACATATTATTTATTTATGTTTCTGCGTATGTCTGCCACATTGTGCAGGTGCCAGCTGAGGCCAGAAGAGAGCCAGGTTCCTGGAGCTGGAGTACCAGGCTATTGTGAGCTACCCCATGTTGGTGCTGGCAACTTAACTCTGGTCCTCTGCAAGGACTGTGTGCACCCCTAAGCCACAAGCCATCATTGCAGCTCCCCCCCNATTGCTACATTTTAGTACTTGCTTGACTGCAGGCTGCAGGTGACTTCCTCTGCGTGGCATGCACAAGGCATCTCAAGCCTGACTCATGATACCGCTAGAGACTGATTAGGGTCCCATGAGACAATGTACTTGTGATTTTTTTTTATTTTGTTTTGTTTCCCTTAGTGCTGGGCCTGGAAAGCAAGCCTTGCCCATGCTAAGCAAGTACTTTATTATTGAGTTACTGGGATTTTGAGACAACGTCTCATTATGTTGCACAGGTTGGCTTGGAAGATTGTCTCCCTCCTTAGCCCCCCCCAGTGCTGGGATTCACATATGTACCACATGGCTGGCTGTTGTCAATCTTTTGTTTGTTGTTGCTAAACATGCAGGGGTTTTGTTTTTTTGAGACAGGATCTCCCCATGTAGCCCTGGCTGGCTTCGAACTTACATAGATCAGGCTAGCACAGCAGGGAGCTCCACCAGCCTCTGCCTCTGGTGGGATTAAAGGCATGCGCAACCACAACTTGCAATCTTTTAGTCTCAAAGTTTGACACCACACCTTATGAAAACTATGACTGCAGCATCCAAGGACTTTTTTTTTGAAAAGCAAGTTAGATAAATATTAACTGACTCAAGAAAACTTCACCCCCCACCCCCGTGCTTTTGTTGACACTGGGAAAATGTCCCACTTCAGAGTGGCCTCTGTGGCCTCACTACCCACCTGCTGCATTTTCGACTTGTGGGTGCCACACTCTTTCTTGCCTCAGGGGGTTGATGATATCTGGTTCATGCACCTGGGAACTACTGGCTCACTCAGCTCAGTCCCTGGGCAGGCTTCACCTGGTCAGCTCTCACACTGACCTAGCCGCCATCTCAGCCAATTGCCCGGATGCTCTCCTCCCCTGTTTTCAAGCATTTGGCATTTTCTTGTGCTTTTCCGACCCAGTGCCTGACGGGTCCTCCACTGTAATGTTAAGTTCAGAGAGAACATGGACTTCATCCTCACTGTCCACGGATGGGAACCCAAAGCCGCAAAGACTAGCAGGTGAGCTGAGCATGGTGGCACACACATGGGGTCCCACCACGCAGGAGGATGAGGGTAAGAATGGATGATCATGAGTTCTTGGCCAAGCTGGACTTCACAGAGAGACAACAGAGCAAAACAAATTACAGCAGAAAAAAGAGACCAGTGAATGAATTTAATCAACTGGGGTAAGCCAACCTGGCCTAGGTTTTCTGTAACTGAGTATGAGTCCCAAAGCTGGGCACACTTCCTTAAAGGTCATGGTAATAGATTTAATTTTTACAGTTCTAGGGATGGAACTCAAGGGCTCAAACAACCTAGGCAGGGTCTCTACCACTGAACTACACTCTAGCCTCTCATTGGGGAATTCTAGGCAGGAGCTCTGCCACTGAGCCACACCCCAGCCCCTCATTGGGGGATTCTAGGCAGGGGCTCTACCACTGAGCCACACCCCAGCCCCTCACTGGGGGATTCTAGGCAGGGGCTCTACCACTGAACCACACCCCAGCCCCTCATTGGGGGATTCTAGGCAGGGGATCTACCACTGAGCCACACCCCCAGTCATACCACTTTTATTCAGTAAACTAGGGGATCTTTTTCTGTTCTGGAGGCAGAATCATACTAGCTCAGGCTGACCTGGAACTCACTTTACAGATCAGAGTAGACAGGAACTTACAGTGGTCATCTTACCTCGATCTTACAAATGATGAGATTGTATAGGTGTGGACCACCATGCCCAGCTTTAGGATCATTTTTATTCATGTTAGTACCATAAAACCCTTTTTCTAATACCTTATCATCAGGTATCTTTTGACTCAGAGGACTAGATAAGTTCTCACACTCCTGGTGTCTGCCACCCAACTGGCTCTTACAGATGTGCGAAGACACTGAGATCTGGACTGGAGAGATGGCTCAGTAGTTAAGAGCACCAGCAGCTGTGGCAGAGAACCTGGGTTCGAGTCCCAGCACCGCCACAGCAGCTCATAACTATCTGTAACTCTAGTTCCAGGGGACCTGCCACACTCTTCTGGCTTCTACCGGCACTGCACACATGTGCACAGACAAGAATCCACACACATTAAAAAAAAAAGACTCAAACATTTTCTTCACTAAACAGACAAGACCACTGCTTACAAAGACAGCAGAGCACCATACAGAGGGCTTTCCCAAAATGGCTGCACTGACCATTACCCACAATCCCCAGGTTGAGATCAGGTGCTGGAATAAACCTACATCACTGAGCACTAAATGAGCACTGCTTATGTAAATAATCTTAGTAGCAATAAGAGAGATAATTGTTCACAGGTGTCATTTCCTGGGGAAAAAAATCCACCTTTTCTTCTGAGAGGAAATGCTAATAGTTTCATTCAATTTATGAGTCTTAATTAGCACACTGCTGTTCTAATTATTGTGCGGGGCCTGAAATCATTTTCCTGCACCCTTTTCCCTCTCCTGCACATCCACACTCAATCAGCCACTTCTCTCCTTTATGAATATGCACTTCTGGGCATGTGCACACATCTGCGCATGTCAATCACACAGCACAAAGTGATGGCGTTTGGAAAGCCATCTGTCAGTCTTTGTCAATGGCCCTTTCCCAATTTCTCTTCTATCCCTTCTCTTCTTGTGCTCATACACACACAGACACAAATGTGTCTTGATTTTATTTCTAAGATGTGTTTATTTTTTATGATTTATTTCCTTTAATGTACACTGGTGTTTTGCCTGCATGTGTATCTGTGTGAGGGTGTTGGAACCTCTGGAGCTGGAGTTAGAGTTGTGGACTGTCATGCAGGTGATGTTAATTTAACCCAGGTCCTCTGGAAGAGCAGCCAGTGCTCTTAACCACTGAGCCATCTCTCCAGTTTCACAAATGTATCTTTTCTGGCAATGTAAAATAAAAACTTTGAGACAGACTCAACTGTTCTATCCTTTTCTAAGTCTCTGATGGCTTTGGTGGGAAGATGTCTCCTTTATTTCCCGTGTCTGTTGGTGGCTGTTTGAATTCTGTGTGTACTTCGGTGCACATGGGGGAAGGAAAGGCCAACTTTAGGGAGTCGATTCTCTCCTTCCACTGCTGTGCTGTGTACTATGGCTGGCTGGGAAGCCAGTCTCCCCACAGTCCTCCTAGCTGCTCCTCCCATCTTGCTGTAGGAGTGCTGGGATTACAGATGCACACCGATGTATACGGCCTTCCTAGATTTTTAACTATGTGTATATTTATCTCTGTGTGGGTGTATGCACTCAAGCCCAGGTGCCCTCAGAGTCTAGAAGAAACTGGAGTTACGGTTGTGCGCTGCCAAGTGGGTGTTGGGAACTGAACCCAGGTCCTCTGCAAGAGCAGTGTTCTTAACCACTGAGCCATCTACCCAGCTACTGTGTCTGGCTTTCTACATGGGTTATAGTGATAAAAGTTGGGTCTTTGGGCTTGTCTGGTAGTACTTTTACCGATTGAGCCATCTCCTTGGCCACCAGGATTTTGTTTATTTTTTATTTTATTTTTTTTCCGGTGTTTAAGAGCACTGGCTATCCTTCGGACGACCAGGGTTTGCTTCTCATCACCCACATGGCTACTCACAACCACCTATAACTCCAGCTCCAGGGGATCTGGTGCTTATTTCTGGCTTCCATGGACACTGAATCCATGTAGTATACAAACATACATGTAGGCAAAACACCCATATGCATAAAATAAATCTTTAAATGTTTTTATGCAGTTGGGTGTGGTGGTGCAGTCCTGTAAGCCTGGTTTTTGGTAGGCTGAAGCAGGAGAACCCTGACACTGAGGATAGCCTGGGCTAGACAGCAAGGTTTGGGGGAGGGGGAAGAGGAGAGCTAGAGAGAATGAGAGCACAACAATGTGGGGACCTCACTGCTCCCATCACTGGTGATTGCTCTACCAGCACAGGTCTCCAGCCCCTCCAATCTGACCTTCAAAGCAACGAAAGACACCTCGGATCATTGAAAAGAGCTTTATTTAGTATATAATCTCCATACAATTCAGTACAACAAATTAGAACTGCTCTAAGGTTTTCCCCAAAGGATGCCACAAACGGGAAGGTCAGCTGCTGCCCCACCTGACAACAGACCAGCGCTTTCCCCCAGCCACAGGCCGCCCTGGCTGGAGCAGCCTTAGGCGTGTGATACGGCAGACTGCATCGAGAACACTTTCACGCTCTCCCTCTGGTTCCCAGCTGTGATTTAAAATCAAATGTTTCAAGTACACTTTGCTAAAGATGAGCTACATTTTTGGGACATACCTTTAACAGCCTTATTGTTTATGTGCTTGGCTAATACATCCGAAATCAAGTGGTGGTGCCTTCCTCAGGGGCAGAACCTCTGCCGGTCACAGAAGCAGGGACTGTCTATCTCACGGTTACTGCAGGGAACGGTCACCGGTGGTGGACACAGTACCCTGTCTATCTACGGTCACCGGCGGTGGACACAGTACCCGTCTATCTACGGTCACTGGCGGTGGACACAGTACCCTGTCTATCTACGGTCACCAGCGGTGGACACAGTACCCTGTCTATCTATGGTCACCGGAGGTGGACACAGTACCCGTCTATCTACGGTCACCGGCGGCGGACACAGTACCCTGTCTATCTATGGTCACTGGTGGTGGACACAGTACCTTGTCTATCTCATGGTTACTGCAGGGAACAGTCACTGGCGGTGGACACAGTACCCTGTTTATCTACGGTCACCGGCAGTGGACACAGTACCTTCACTCACTGATCTTTTGATGAGAAGCCAGGGCCTTTTACTTCACAGGAGTCCTTGTCTGCGGCTCTCTATCTTGCATAAATTGCATCAATAACATGACTGGGAAAAAACGTTCTTGAGTCTTCCTGTCAGCTGAGACTTTTTCCTCCAGTGCTAGGGACAGAACCCAGGACCTCGAGCAGGCTAGTTCTCTAACTGAGCCACAAGCCAGCTTCCGTCTTAGACATTAGAAAGGTGGGGTGAGTACATGAGTTAATTCTATGAAGGAACCTAAGCTCGTTAATCTCCTTCATTTCTATCTCCTAATATTTAATAACTTTTCTGATCACATTTACTTTAAAAAATTTTTTCCTATTCTTTGAATTATTTGTCTGTGTGTGGGAATGGGCATATGAGTGCAGTGTCTGTAGAGGCCTGAAGAAGGCACTGGGTCCCCCTGAAGCTGGAGTTACAGGCAGTTGTGCGTTGGCCACCATGGGTGCTGGGAACCAAATGAGGGTCCTCTGCGTGAGTCATATACACTCTAAACTACTGAACCACTTCTGCAGAGCCGAGCACATTAAATTTAAAAGCAATTTTGATGAGAAACTGACCTTATCAAAGTATCTGACTTTAATTTTTGCAAAAGTATCTCTTTTTCTGCCTGTCTTCTTCTGCAGTGCTGGGGATCAAGCGGAGGGCTTTGTGCAATGCCCAAGCAAACACTCTACTGTCAAGCCACACCCCGGCCCTCCTGTGGTTGAGCTCTGTCTGTACTCACAATCAGAAGCAGACTGTGTACCCAGAATCTGAGTTGGGCTAGGACTGGAGCCTGGCGCCAGGAGTGCAGACACAAGGCCCGGCCACCTGCCGGATTGCAGCAGGTGGCTTCCAAGAGGGCTGGAGACTTGAGGCTCCAAGGAGTCAGAAGTGGTGTTAAGAACACTTCTGTAGTACTCAGAGGTTCTTCCGGGAACTCAGAAGCAAAGCCTAGTGCCTGTTCTATCCAAAGCCACAACTGAATGTTATTACCAAGATGTAACAGTGCCCTGGGTCCGAATGGCAGGGAGTGAGGCCTACAGGGCTCTGGCTTCAGCCTGCAGGGCGTGGGGGCAACAGCCAAGGTGGGCCCTCTTTCAGGAATCCTCTGTGCTCGATGACAAGGTCACAAGCTATAGTCCTGATCAGAGCTAAAAATATCAAACATGATTCGCTGAAAGATTTGGTCACCAAGAGTAAAAACTTGTCCTGTACACATCACAGTGTCTCGGGGAGAGGCCGAGGTGAAGACTGGTTTCGGCACTTCTCACGTTTTAGGAAACGGTCTGGCAGCAATGGTGCTGTGGAGAGAGCCGGCGCCGATGAGCACGACTGTCCCCACGGTAAGTAAGGATGTGCATCCAAGTTTAAGTCCACGGCTCTTGGATACCAAGACGCCAAACACAGAGCAATGAGACAAATACATACAGGAATGTTTAAGACAGATGCAAACTCACCCACAAAGTAACAGTCATGAGACACTGTGCCTTACCTGCGCTGCATTCCCTTAAGAGTAAGGCACTGGCCCAGAATGTTCCACCAGTGCTGGCAGTCATGCGACATTGCTGGCTTCATTAAAGTTTTGGCATTGATGAACATGTTTTCTTGCTGTGTTACCCCAAATTGTAGTGGTCTCCAACCTCAGGGGTCCAGAAAAGGCAGGATTCCAAAGTTCCAGTGGCCTAATTTAAAAACCTAGCTGTCGGTGTTTTATTTAAATGAGTTTTGCATAAAAACCCTGAGCCTGAGGAGACAATGAAATGCATTTCTGAAAGCTACTTAAGTAGCAACCGAGCAGCGAGTCATTGCATGAGCTGCTCTCCATCCTGGTACTCAAGGGATTTATTGCACTGACGTGAGGAGAAACACTTAAATCACTTCCAAATGGCAAGAGCAGGAGAGAAAGTTAATTTCATTAGCTATCTTGATTTAATTAAGTGGACAATGTGCCTCTATCAGCAGCTTTTACATGCCCCCACCATTAGAAATGAATTATAAAAGCAATTATCAAAAAACTCTGAGCAGGTAACTACTCCTCTTGGCTGTTTACAATTGAGTGTGGCTCAGAGGCACTTGGTCACCTCTTAGGGAGGGAAGTGGCATCACCAGGGCTGAGAGGGAAGGCTGGAGCCCACAAGTCAAAGGGCATGAAAATGCCACACTGAACTTGAGGTCTCAAGATACAGTGTCTTAAAAAGCCCCCAGACTTTGCAAGATTCTAGGCTATGAAAAAATACAAAGGCTAAAAACACAAAAAGTTCATAAAGTTTTACAAACCCAGTAAATTGAAATGCGTAAGAAATGAAGCAAAACTGTTTTACTTGCAAGAGAGACTAAATAGCACGAATGGGCTTGAAAACGAGCCTGTAACAGCAGCACAAGCTACCAGGCTCCATGCACTTCTGCCCTCGCAGACCTGTATGAAACCTGTGACACATGTTGCTTTGAGACAGGCTCTCTCTACATAGCCCGGGCTGGCCCTGAACTCTCAAGAGTTTTGCCTGTCCCGGCCTCCGAGTGCTGGGATTAAAGGCCTGCGCCACTACACCTGGTCCAGGGACACCTGGACTGCTGAGTCCAGAACTAAAACAAATACACACTCTAAGTCTGCCCCACACTTCTGCACACGTGATGTTTTAGAGCACAAATGGAATATTTAAGATTTAAAGACCTAACGTGATTTGTTTCTTCACACGTGAAAGCATGGCAAATTGGAAAATGTTATAAAATTTTAAAGAGACTAGGACAATAAGCTTTTAAAAAGCCACCGATTGGTCTCAGTGGTGAAGAAATATCAATAACTGAGCCGTGCAGCCTGTCAACTACGCTCATTCATAACTGGCTCAGGTTCACTGAAAATCCCAAGTATTTTAGTTTTAAATAGGCTCTCATTGTCCAGGCCAGCAGTGGGTCCCACACGACTCCCTCAGGTGTATAATCCCCATGCAGTCTTGGACAGGTGCACGCAGTTAGGCTAAAGAACACTTGTGCAAAAGACAGGATGGAGACTGACGTCAGAGGAACAGTGTCGGATGACGGCGGGACTGTCTGCAGCTGCCTGGGACCCCAGTGTTCATGGTCCACTCCTGACTCACAGACACGTTCCTGTCAGCTGTGCATGTGCTGTGGTTTCAGGAATGGACATGGTCACTTGTTTCTGGAGAGTCTGTAGACGTGGAATGTCTTGTTCTGGAACACTCTAGTGAAGTGAGCTGCATAGGACGGCAGGTTCCTTTTAATCTCCTCACAGAAGCGAGGGTGGTCTGCAGGCCTCAAGTCGGGGTCACTCTCTCCTGGCCCATCCATCTCCTGAAACCAAAACAAATCCAAACACAGCTTGAGTGGTGGTCTCTTCACCCACCCACCTACCCATCTACCTATCCACCATGGCTTTTGTTTATTCCTTTGTTTAGTTTTGAAATAGGGTCTTTCTGTGTAGCCCTGGGAAGCCTGGAACTCCAGATATAGCCTGCCTCTGCCCTCTGTGCGCTAGAATTTAAAGGTGTGCGCCACTATGTCCAGCCCATATCCTGGTTTTGGGGGACAGGACCTCACTACATAGCCAGGCTGGCTTAGAGCTCTTGATCCTCCTGCTCTAGCTTCACGAGGTTGGTTCTTAAGGCACCCATCCCCACACCCGCTGGGTCAAAAATCACATTTATAAAGGCCACAAAAATCAGGGTAGGCACTGGATGCTATCAGTTAAAGGGTATTTCAGGGCCAGCTCCGCTCGGAGATCAGATGGCTGCCTCGCTCTCCTCCCTCCAAAGAGCAAACCAAGGCTGGAAAGAGAATCCTGTATCGTGAGACTGTCACTGCCGAAGGCAGATCAGAACCAGAACTCACATCTCATCTCCCTGGGTCCTGGCTAGTTTTCTGTTAACCTGGCAAAACTAGAGCCATCTGCCGGGCGGTGGTGGCGCACACCTTTAATCCCAGCACTCGGGAGGCAGAGGCTGAAGGATCGTTGTCAGTTTGAGGCCAGCCTGGACTATAGAGCGAGTTCCAGGACAGCCTCCAAAGTTACACAGAGAAACCCTATCTCAAAAAGCCAAAACAATAAACAAAGCACCCCAAAACAAAACACCAAAAAACTAGAGGCATCTGAGAAGTTAGGATGTTAAGAGAGGGACTACCTCCACCAGATTGCCTGTAATCAAGTCTCTGAGGCATTCTGTTGATTGACGTGGGAGGGACTAGCACTGATGGTGTCCTCTGTGTCATCCCTGGGTTGGTGGTCTTGGGTTCTATATGAAAGCAGGCTGAGGGTGCCATGGGGAGGAAGCCAGTAAGCAATGTTCTTCCACAGCCTCTGCTTCAGTCCCTGCTCTGATGCCCCCTCAGGAAGGGCCGTAAGCTGTAAGATGGAATAAATCCTTTCCCCTTGTCTTAGTCAGGGTTTCCATCACTGTTAAGAGACACCATGGCCATGGCAACTCTTATAAAGAAAACATTTAACTGAGGCTGGCTTGCATACAGTTTCAGAGGTTCAGCCCATCATCATCATGGCAGGGAGCATGGTGGCGTGCAGGCAGACATGGCGCTGGAGAGTGCTACATCTTGATCAGAAGGCAACAGGAAGTGGCCTCAGTGTCACACTGAGGGAAGTATAAGCAAAAGAGACCTCAAAGCCTAACCCCACAGTGACACACCTACTCCAACCAGGCCATACCTCCTAATAGTACCACTTCCTTTCAAACCACCGCACCTCTCTGGTATTTGCAGCAGTACTGAAAGCTAACTGAGCCATGCTGTTCCTAGAAGCACACTATCCTGTCCCATCCACAGAAGTTAAACACAGAAAGCTCCAACAATTGGAGTCAATTCCCCAACTCAGATGCCAAGTGAGGAAAAGTGATACGCAGACTCACACACAGGCAGGTGCGGGTTCTGCTCAGCCTCCGGGCAGTCGCTGCTTACTCCTTTCCTTGGGTAAGGAACCTCTACTTTTCACCTTTGTTGTTTGTGGATTTAGGCTGGTTTCCACACACCAGTAGCCACGCCACATCCCCAAAGGGACAAAGAACCCATTTATCGTGACCTGGCTCAGCTCCCAATTTCCCTTTCTCTAAGGGAGATACAGCTTGTTCTGCTGTGGAGGGCAAGCTTAGTTAACCTGAGGCTGTGTGTGTGGTGGACAAGAGGGAGCAGGATGTGTATGGGTCACAGAGCCTGGGAAAAAGAGGGGGGGGGCGGCTGCTTCATACTTAAAGATGTGCCAACAGGATGCTTTGGAACTGTGTTGATAGGCAGGTACATTGTATACAGCAGAAAAATATTCTTTACAAATAAAATGTATGCAGAGTGGCACCATGCCAAACAGCCAAAGGCAGAGAGGTGCTCTGGACCCTCCCTGTCCCCTGGCCCAGTCCCTGCTGTCACTAAAGACCAGGTCTACAAACGTCTGCTCATAATGTCATTCACACATGTGGTCCAAAGTGAAGGGCACCACTTGGGATTCATCCTGGATTTCCGCCCTCTCTGAGAGATCCCTGAGATGAAGAAGCAACGTGCTCACGTGTCCATTGGCGACGTCCAGCAAATCACGCAGCCGGCAGCCCCTTTGGTGCCTGCGTTCATAGCAGATACTATCTTCTAGGATCACAAAGTCAGTGCCGAAGGACCTCAGGAGTGAGTGCACTTCCTCTGGGGACCTCTTGGCGTAGATCTGATAAACCTTCAAAATGAGATAAAAAAGGAAAAGGACACAGTCTCTCAATTGCCTGGGAGTTAATGAAGGAAGGGAGGAACATCCCCCAGGGGGCGGTGCTAAGACCTGACACTCAAATCCCCATGCTGTCCAGACCACTCTTGTCCTGTCAATCACAGTCTGGAGTAGGAAGGTAGGGAGTTTCCAAATGGATATTGTAATTATCCAATAGGAAGAGAGAACAGGAGTCACACTAAACACATCTAGCTTGGATGTAAAAAAGGCCTGGATTCAGAGTTAATCATTGTAGGTTTTGAATATATTTATCAGATGATAATTCTAAGAATTATTAAACATGGGTGAGTCAACAAGACAAGCAGGTTGGTGGTACCATTTGGCGCATGTGTCTGAAAGAGAGACCTGGCTTCTCATTACAGCAAGTGGGAACAGGGACCCAGGGAATCTGCAGTAGTGGCCTTTCCCTGGGGTGCCCTGCCCTCTTCAAGTCCACCACCATGTATCCTGAGCACACACTTCTGGGAGAAGGCATCTTGGGGCACAGCACAGGGATGAGAGGTGCTGCTTCTTCTGTGGCCCTGACTCCTGAAACATGGCTGTGTGAGAGGGCCTGATACCCCAAGAGGCATCCACACCGCTCAGGTCAGCAGGAGGCCTCGGCTGAAGTACACTAAAGATTCTAAGTCCCGACTGATGGCAGGTGCTGGAGAGAGGGCTCAGAGGTTAAGAGTGTACACCATTCTTGCAGAGGACTGAAGTTCAGTTCCTAGCACCCATGCTGGGTAGTTCAAAATTGCCTGTAACTCTGGCTCTAGAATCTGATGCCTTTGGCCTCTGTGGGCACTGTATACATGTGCACAACCAGCAACACCCCCAAAGATCCCATTTATACATAATTAAAAATAAACTTTAAAAAGAAAAGTACCAGTTAGTATGAACCAGGCACATGAGGACAGGCCTTTATTCCCAGTACTCAGAAGGCTGAGGCAGGAGGATGACAAATTTGAGGCTAGCCTGGGCAACAAAGTGAGACCCAATATAAAGAATTAAAAATAAAAAAAGGTGAGCTTTCTGAAACATTCAGCAGTATGAATCCTCAGTACTCGGGTAGCAGGTGCCTTCCTGTACTGCTGACTGACACAGAAACAGAAAGGACCTGTTCAGAGGGTGCCCTAATAGACCTAAGAACCTGACATGCCAGCAGACACCACACAGAAAAGACACACTCAGTTTCCCTCTCTCGGCCACTCTATGCATGCTCATGCAAGACAGAACGGCCCAAATGATTGAAGAAACCCGCCACACCCACTCACAGTATTTACAGCTTTAAAAATAGCCAGGAGGGCAGGGTTGTGGCTTGGTAGCAGTGCTCACCCTTCCTCTGAAGCCCTACTACAGACAGTACCACTGCACTGATATAATTATCCCCAGAATACAGCGTCAAGAAAAAGGAAGGTGGCCTACAGCTGTTCTTTGTAAGGAGATTAAGAAAGGATAGAGAGATGGCTCAGTGGTTAAGAGTAGGTACTATTCTTGTAGAGGACCCAAGTTCAGTTCCCAGCACCCACATCAGGAGGCTTATAACCAACCACCTCTAACACAGGCTTCAGTGGGGATCTGATGCCCTCTTCTGGCCTCTGTGGGCACTGCACTCAAGGGCACATACCCACATACAGGCACACACAAACATACACACACGCTATTTGCCTCCTTGGAAGGCAGTGGGTAGTAGCTAGGATACAGAGATTGGGCGAACATGCTTCAGGCCATTCCTTTCTGTATACTCTGAACTTTGAACTATGTGGCTGTATTTAAACAAACAGCAACAGTGAATACCTCCAACATGCATGTTCGCATGCATGCACACACCAGGAGTGGCCTGCAGCTGGTTTATGAGACATGACCAGTATGTCTCCATTTCTATTCCTTCCCTTCCAAAACCACAAGCTCCAAGAGCCTTGGCCTAAACGCTGCCTCCCACATCCCAGGGTATTTATTCTCTTAGCATTTTCCCTACCTAAGAGAAGGTATGTGCTGTACCCAGCCCCAACAGGCAGAGTCAGGAGACACCCATGCCCTTATGTTCCGGTTCCTTCCTAAGCTACAGGCTGGAGGTGTGTAGCATGCAGCCCCTCATCCTGGCACAGGGAGACATGTCCTCTGCCCTCAGTGGCAGTACAGGGCACCGAGATGTGAGCACAAGAAAAGATGGGCCTCACCGCTTGGGTCCGCTCTCTCAGGCTTTTGTCTTCATAGTGTGGGTGATTGGTGAGGGTCCGTCCAGTACACAGCTTGACTCCAGCCAGCAGCTGCATGCTCCCAGCGAACACAGCCTTTCTTGGTGTGTTAGAGCTACAAGGTTTGAGAGTGTGGATTAACCCCAACACTAAAATTTCCAAGAATCACCCAGGGGCTCTGAAGGGGAGTATGA
>LOJH01040729.1:0-14552 GCA_001685095.1 Ellobius talpinus
GCTGCCTGCCCGCGCCCCAGCGCTACCTCATGCTGACGGCGCCCGCGCTAGGCTCGGCAGAGACCCCTCCACCCGCGCCCGTCCCCGCCCCCGCCCCGGGCTCCCCGGCCGGTGGTCCTTCGCCATTCGCTACCCAAGGTGAGAGGGGCCCGCGAGGTGGCGGGCGCGACCCGCTGTCACGCGACTGGGGAGGAGAGAAGAGGGCCCCGGCTGGCCGAGCGACTTGGCGGTCCCTCACTTTTGAGGCGCTCTGACGACTGCGGCGAGTTTGCAGCTCCCCGCTGCCTCCGCGAAGCTTTGTCCGGGTGCATATGATCCGGATCAGCTCGTGTCCACCCGGGTTCTGCGAGCATCGGGAGAGGAGGGGGAGGGAGGGATGGAGATGAAGAGATGGGGAGTTTCTTTGATGATTGATTGCAGATTGGTGGCCGTCTGTTTCGAATCTTGTGCGTTCGGGGCTCCTTTACCTTAATGAGTTCCCTCTCCTCTAGCCCCTCCGTTGGGGACAAAGGAACCGGGAGAAGGAGTTTTGTTGTCTGCCGCTTTCGGAGATCTTATTTTGAGCGACACTATAAAGGACAGAAAGTAAATAGACTTCCAAAGTGTTTTGTACGCAGTAGTTGGAAGTTACTTTCTCTTTTGTGGTGTTACTGAGTAATTAGTTTTTGACAGGTAGTTCCCATTGCTTAACAGGTTTAAAGCATTTAAAGAACAATATTTTTTTTGCGAGAACGCTTGAAGTTTTTAACTTTTAATACTGCAAATATTTGGGCAGATTGATGTCTTTTAGAAATACGAAGTAACGGGAGAAAAGAAATATGTTTCTGTTCGTGGTTTTTGTTTGCTGGTGTGTGTGTTTTGTTTGGCTTATGTAGCAGCCCAGACTTGTTCACAACTAGCAATCCTCCCGCCTCAGTCTCTCCAGAGTGAGGAGCATGAGGGTCACAGGCATGAGCCATCACACCTAATGGCTAGTCACTTTTAACATCTGCTTGGGAATAACTGCTTTGAGTTAATAAGTTAAATAATTACCCTAGGTCGGGATGCAATTGCGGGCTTGGATTGTTGTCTTAGACTCACTTAGATCTTAGAACAGTCTTCAGTTATAGGAAACTATTTTCCATGGGTCCCTATTGTTATGCGGAGCCCACCAGAGACCACTCAGACATAATCTATAGGCAATTGAAGGCTTTTATATCAGTTGACTGGGACTACACCTAGGTATTCAGGGTACAAATGTAACCTGTGTTCTCAACCTGTGAGTTACGATCCCCCGCCCTTACTACCCTTTCATAGGGGTCGCATTATAATTTATAACAGTAGCAAACTTAGACTTATGGAGTAGCAACAAAAGCATTTTATGGTTGGGGGGTCCCCACAACATGGTGAATGGTATTAAAGGGTTATAGCATTAGGAAGGTTGAGAACCACTGCTTTATAGCGCAAAGAGCTTTTTTTTCCTCCCCCTCTCGAGACAGGGTTTCTCTGTGTTGCTTTGGAGCCTCTGACTCAGAGATCTGCCTGCCTCTGTCTCCCAAGTGCTGGGCTTAAAGGTGTGCACTACTGCCCAGCTGAGCAAGCAGCTTTTAAAGGCAAAACCCACATCCTGTTACCTTGCCTGGCAGTTGAGGGGAGTGTGGGGGGGTAGTACAAACAAGCAGTTTCACAGAAGCTGAGATAAGCAGTTTGCTGGAGGAGGAGCTTTGCACAAGCAGACAGTTTAACAGAAGCCAACATAAATTAGCTGGGCATCTTAACATCAGGTTCTTAGAAGAGTTTGGTAATTTTCCATAAGATTCTTCAAAAGGAGGCCAAACTCTAGTAAGCCTCAAATGGCCTCAGCAATAATACAAGATTTAGAGGAACCTCTGCACTATCTTGCCCTGTCACCTTCCCTGTTTGGTTCTGTGGGCATGAGTTGAAACAATGACTTGACCTGTTCTAGCCAGGGCATGGCTGGTTTAAGAGCCAGTAGCTTAACAGTTTATTCTCTGATATATTGGCCATGTAGCTGAGGATGCAGGGTCCCACAGTTAGCTGAATCAGAATAAGAATCAACAGGCTAATGCTGACAGTAGGGTGGTCATCCTTGGGGACCAGGTAAACAAGGAACTGATAACAATGATCTGTGTCTCCTTTCTTTAAGGTTTTCCCTGACCATGACAAGGTTTTCCTAATTATCCCTGATTGGTTAGCACAGAAACTGCAAGTTTCTCCCAAAACCTTGCCATGTTTCATTAAAAAAAAAGGTAGATCTAGCCTCCTTCAATTCTGTAGGACTACCTCTGCAAGGGAGGCAACTTGGCTCTCTAGCCTAGAAATAGATTTCTTCAAATGACATAAGTCTGAGCATATCTGGGAACCGAGTCCCCTAAAGTTTTGATTCCTGACAATCATGGCTGAGGTGCCTATGGCAGCTACGCTGGCTGTTCCTGTCCCTACTAGAATGGGGGCCTGTTTGACCTTTAACATTGAGACAAGGCCAGGTTGAGCTTTCCTCTCTTCTCCATTATAGGCATATATGTACAGGATAACATAGACCAGTACATAGAGAGTTAGGGCTGTGACTTTTCAGTGAGTTAGAGGAGGCACGTTTAGTCGAGAAAGCCAGGTGGGGAGCTTCAGGGGCATGAAAGAATATGCTGTCTTCTAGGTGAATATTGGTTCATTGGGCGTTTGAGCAAGCCTAATGTAAGGTGAAGAATCAGCAAGATTATAACTTGAGGACAATATGCAGGTAGATACGTTGTCCTTGGCAGCGCAACTCATTGATAGGGTATGCATAAAATTGTCATTCCTGAAGGCCTTTTTCTAGCTCGTCTTCACAACCTGATAGATTCATATTGTTTTAACTCTGGAAGGAACATGAGAGAGTCTTATCCCTGATTTTTCTGAGTTCCCATGTCTATGTTTGGGGCTGATAGGAATAGTGTATCTTGGGTTAGTAAACTCTGGTCAGTCTGAGGTCCAAGTGACAGACAGTCCATCTGTCATTGTCCTTAGTGGCTCTTTATTTTTTAGTTTGGAGTGATGACTCCAAAGGATGACACCAGCTACTTGTACTGCAGTTGGGTTTTTTTGTTTTTTGGGTTTTTTTGGTTTTTTGAGACAGGGTTTCTTTGTAGTTTGGAGGCTGTCCTCGAACTAGCTCTTGTAGACCAGGCTGGCCTCAGAACTCACAGAGACCCGCCTGCCTCTGCCTCCCAAGTGCTGGGATTAAAGGCGTGTGCCACCACTGCCTGGCTGGACTGCAGTTGGAGTGGTGAGGATGGCTGGATAGAGTCTCTTCCATGCTGTTTCAGTTTCCAGGGTCCTTTATCCAAACCAAGTCTGGCGGGGAACTGGTGGGCGGATTCTCTTCACAGTCTGGTCAATGGCCTGGCAAGTTCCTGCTAAGCCTACAAGTATTTGAGAAGGGAATGATTAGACATTTCTGTTTGGAGAATAGCTCAGAGTTTGGGGAGGATGGGAAGTAGTTCCCTAAACATAATTTCAAAAAGAAGTAATTCCCTTCTAGTAAGGAGTACAGTGGGCCCTGAGCAGGGCAAAGGGAGGATCACCAGTTTCCAGGATCAGTTTAGTCAGAGTCTCTTTAAGAGTTTTAGTCATCCTTTCTGCCTGACCTGAGCTCTAGCCTATATTCACAATACAATTTCCAATTAATACCTTTGTCAGAATTTAAGACTCTTTGGCAAGGTTATTGCTGGACCCCCAAAGCTAGGGGCAGTTCAACCTAGGATTTATTTTCTGAAGAAGTTTCTTAGTAACTATTGGAGCACTCTCTGTTCGGGTAGGGTGGACCTCCACCCATCTCGAGAAGGTGTCTACAGACACCAGCAAATATTTATAGCCAAAATAAGTCCAACTCCAAATGTTCCCCAGACTCATTTCCTCAAGCCTGGATCCTTTGTGGGATCTTCTCCCATTGGGTTTTGCCTAAGTACAAGTGGCACATCTAAAGTGGTGTATTTAAACTTTCAAATTTGGAACATAATCCCTGGGTCTGAGGAATTCAACAGTTTTTGTGATGCCTAGGTGGGTGGCTTGGTGGAGGTCCATAACCCATCACCTTCCCAAACTCGTGGGAAGGATGGACCTGCCATTCAGCAACACCTACCATCCTTTATCCTGTATGGCTAGTTCTTGTTTTCATAGTCAGTCTCTGCTGGTATGCATTATGAGTGGTCTATAAGCTGGGCTCTGGCAGGACATCTAAGACTTGGAGAGGCCCTAATGCTTCTAGGGCTACTTCCTGGGCAGCCAAGTCAGCTGCTCTTTTATCTCTGGTTTCTGTGGAATCTCCTTTGTGGTGTCCTTTGCAATGGACAGTGGCTACCCTCTTGGGTAACTAGATAGCTTCTAATAGGGCTAAGATTTCTTCTGTTTTGGTTACTTTTTCTGCTGAAAAAGTTCTCTTTTCCCTGGGCCATGGTGAAAGCATATTGTCTGTCAGTGTGTATGGTGACAGCATAGTCTTTCCCCCAGTAGAATGCTTGGGTCAAAGCTAAAAGCTTAGCTTGTTGAGCTGAGGTTCTCCTACTTAAAGATTGTGCCTAGATAGTCTTATCTTGGGTCACTACTGCTACTCCTGCATCTGATACCATCTTGAAGGAAACTGCTCCCATCTGGTGTCAGATCAGGCCTGATAGACTGGATTAAGTTTGTCATAGTCTGTCACTTCAAGACATTCATGCAAAGGTTCTGTCCAGTCATCATCCCTCAGGAGACTGAGTCAAGGGCTGACATGCAGGGTTGATCCAGAAGCAGGACTTTGTGTTGGGTCCCCTCACCCCACTCCAGGCATTAGATACCTTTTGGGTTCCCCAAGAGGGCCTCAGTAGAATTTGGGGTTGCCAGGAACAGTTCTTGCCCTAAATAAAGTTAATTTGTCAGCTGCTTTTACCAGCAGGGTGATGGCAACTATATCTCTTATACATGCTGGTCATCCAGCTGCAACTGGATCAAGTCTCTTGGACAAATAGGCCACCAGTCTTTTCCAGGGTCCCAGAGTTTTCATGAGGTCCCCTTTGGGAATGCCTCTAGCTCCATCCACATCCACAAGTAGAAGGGCTTAGTAAACGTCTGGAAGGGCCAGGGACCTTTTTCAAGACTTCTAAGAAGGCCCTCTGCTTAGTCTCAGTTCATTCCAAAAGTTTTGTGCCCCTTGTGCTGACATAAAAGGGCTTGGCTAACTCAGCAAATCCGTTTTCGTAACCTGCAATACCCGATTCCCCTAGGAATTCCTGTACTTGTTTTCTCGATATGGGAGCAAGGATTTGCAGGATGGCTGAAATACATTGTAGGACAGCAAATGCTTTCCTTCCTCTAGGTTGTAGCCTAGTTATTTATATGACCTGAGGGATACACAGCTGAACCTTCTTGGTTGAGACTCTGTACCCTAGGGCTTGGAGGGATTCTAAAGGCCTTCTGTTGCCTGTCTACATTCCTCCTCAATGGTCAAAGATATGAGGAGGTCATCTATACACTGGAGTATACACTGCTTTATGGATATTTTTGTCTAAATTCCATTCTTGGAGCTTCATCAAACAATGTTGGTGAGTTTTTGAATCCTTTCTCCTGGTCTGTTTCCTCTCATCTGTTTCTCTAAGGGCAGCCATCACCACATGGGAGAACTTATTTTCCTATCTTTGAAAAGTTGACATCTGTTCATCCCTTCAGATCCCTTTGTCTTAGTTAGGATTTCTGTTGCCGTGAAGAGACACCATCACAGCAACTCTTATAAAAGAAAACATTTAATTGAGGTGGCAGCTTACAGTTCAAAGGCTCAGTTGATTATCATCATGGTGGGGAGCATCAGCAGACATGTTACTGGCTACATCTTGATCAGAAGGCAACAGTATTCAGACACTGAGCAGTATCTTGAGCGTAGGAAACCTCCGCAGTGACACACTTCAGCAATAAGGCCATACCTACTCCAGCAAAGCCTCACCTCCTAATATTGCCACTCTCTATGGGCCTATGGGGGCCAATTACATTCATACGGTCACACCCTCTAATTTCTGCAACTTCCTCCTTATTTGGGAACAACTGCATGGCAACAGTAATATTAGTGGCTCGCCAGTTATCTGGGGCATCTAGGTTTATGGAGGTAAACAACCTCTATGCCTCACAGGGCCTTTCCAGTTACTCAGCGGGCAATTTTGTCATCAGGTTCTTGAGTGTCCTGACTTACCTTGGATAAGTTGGTAGGTTTTATGGCTGCCACTTTTAAACATCACAATGATGTTTGGCAAGAAGTTTCCAGTACCTCCTTACCTTCATTGGTATTAGAGTCCCAACTGAGTCCAGTTGATGGGAGGGTTCACAAAGTAGAAGGTTTTCTACTTTGGGAAGTGTCCTGTTACACCTAAATTATGGACCCCCAAATGAATTCACGGAGCCCAGTTTCCAATGCAAGTTACATGAGGGTCTTTAATGTACAAACTTGAGTTAGAACCACCCCTTTCCAGCACCCTAGTGTGGTATGGCCATGAACCTGGGGAAGAGAGAACTTTTAAAGGGGAAATGCCATAATCAGGGGAGTTCATGTCCTATAATCTTGGGATTGGGTAAAGAGGGCATAGGATAAGGTAGTTTCTGAAACCATTGGTCAGTTTTTGGGCGCAGAACACTTAACAGAGCTATATATTACTGGCAAGGTATCTTCAAGGACAGGATGTCTCCTAGGAACATCTGGACCTTGTTAAATTTTATGACTCTGCTCCTTAATTGGTGATTTCTTAGGGTATCCCTTCAATTCCCGCTATTGCAGCATATTTCCAGAGCTGAGATCAGCCCCTCTCCCCTGTTCATTATATAGCCTAAGATGAAACCCAGCCCCAGAGCCTAATACTTTCCAGCCAGATTTGGGTCTCCTTGGCTATAGTCAGGGTAGCCAGGAGGTCCTGGCAATCACCCCAAGTCATCTTGTGTGTATAAAGTCTCTGACAGACTGATAAGGTCCTGTCCTAAAAGGGAAGGTTTTGGGTCTTCTGATTATATAAATCACTGGTGGAGAAGGGGACCACTTCACTTCCCTCAAGGGGAGAGCAGATAATGGCCTCACAGCCTCAGACAAAGCCTGTCAGGCAGCCCCATAGCCAGAGGCACTCAGTTTGTAAGCGGGAGAGAAAGGACCAGATGTAATAGCATCAGCCTCCTGGCCTCTCCTCCACGGAGAACCATTTTCTCTAGCCCCTTTCACATTTCTCATTGGTCCAGTCAGAACATAAGGAGGCAGCATATCCATCTCTTCAGATGGACCAGGCATAAATTAGCTGGGGCATCTTGGTCTCAGGTTCCTAGAATTGAGTTTAGTAGTTTTCCACTGGGCTTGCTATCAAGGAGATCAAATTCTAGTCAAACCTAAAATGGCTTCTGCAAGGCTACTAGATGGAGGAACCTCTGCACCCCCTTACCGCCTCACAGAATACTCAAGTTTATGCTATTGTTATTCATAATAAACTGCCCATTTGTCTGATCCTTGAGTTACTTGCCTTTGCTCGCCAACTGTGAAAGAAACTTGGGCTACTTTATTAGGTTGCACGTAAGGTGGAATATCAGATCATTCACTATAGTTTGTTTCAAAGAGGCTTATTTACTGGAAAGGTAGTACAGGTATAACCTGAATCTTATTCTTCTGTTTTTCGAGACAGGGTAGTCCTGGCTGTACTGGAACTCATTTTATAGACCAGGCTGGCCTTGAACTCAAGAGAGAGCCACCTGCCTCTGCTTCCTGAGTGCTGGAGTTAAAGGCATGCACCAACACTATCTGGAAAATCTTATTTCTTGCTTGATTTTGAGACACGGCTCACTATGTAAACCCTGGCTGGCATCTGCCTCCTGAGTGTTGGTTTCAAAGGCATGCTCTATCAGGCCCAGATAAGTCTTAGTTCTTAAGTTATATGTGTATGTAATACTTATGCTTATATTGCTGCTAGGGAATAAGCCTTGTGAATAAAATCACACACTACCATGAAGCCCCCAGTTCTTAATTCTTAAGCACATTTTAAGGTTTCTTTTTGTTCCCCTCCCCCGTGTTCTTCTTAATGTGTGTTTTGCTTGTATGTATGTATGCATAGTGTGTGCGTGGTCTACAGAGCGAGTTGCAGGACAGCCAGAGCTGTTATCACAGAGAAACCATGTCAGAAACAAACAAGTGAAAAGAAAAGGAAACGTTTAAATAAAAATGTTTTTATACTAAGGAAAAGACAAAATGAACCCCTGTGTAAAGGGTTAAAGTTACTTATTATTTGAAGTAAGTTCTTTCTAGCACAGGCTTCCCTTGATTGGATCTGTAGTGATTGATCTTCCTGCCCCAGCCTCACAACTGCTAGCTAAGATTACAGCTGTGAACCATAATATCTAGCTATTAAAGATTTTGTTAGTTTTAACATTTTGTGTTCTTGCATCTCTCATGACTTACATTTGGAAGTTTTCCCCTCCCATCATGTAGTCTCAGGAGGATTGAAATCCCTCATAACCAGGCTTGGTGGCAAGCACCTTTCCTGCTCAGCCATCTTACCAGCCCAAGGGTTTGTTGTTGTTGTTACCTGCCTCCGATCCCTGTCAGTCTCCCTTCTTTTCTACAAGTCTCTTTCCCATGTTTATGTCTTTCTGTACTGTTTTGTAACCCATTGAATTTAACCAAGGACCATCTTTGTGGCCATGGATTTGTGGGCTCACTAGTAAGTACACAACTGAAGATGACTTTCCATTTCTAGAATTGTCAGTAGTCAATAGTAGCAGAAAGCGTAGGGGTTCCTGGGTTCCTCCCCCATTTGTGGTTGGCTGTTGACAGGTCTAGTCCCGTATCTGTAACTACAGCTGCTGTTAGTTTCTGGCCGTGTCTATGCATTTTGCAGGATTTCTGTTTTCTAACTCTTGAATTTTTTCCACCCTCTTTTCCTTGGTGTTCCTAAAGTTTAGAGTGTGTGATATAAATGTCTTGTTTAGGGCTGAACCCTTGCCCATCATTTATACTTATATTCTTCTGCAGCTGTGAGTCTTTATGCACTATGGTTCACTGTAGTCTTCTTTGATTAAGACTAAGTAGCACTTGTTTCTATAGATAGGATATTTAGGAGGTACTTTTATACTATGGCTATTTACTAACCAAGAATAGTAAGTGCTCCATACTCCTTTGGGTTTATGATTTACCCAAGCATGGGTGGTTTTGATTTTGTTTTGAGATGGAGTCTTACTCTATAAACTTGCCTGGTCTTGAACATACAAAGATCCACCTGCTTTGGCTTCCCAAGTTCTGGGAGTAAATACATGTGGTATCACTCCTAACAAGGATGAATTTTTAGTAGGCTTCCAGTATTAGGAGGCATAGATTCCATCTTAAGGAATATGCCTCAAATCCTAACAGAAGGCAGTTGGTTACCCTTAGAACAGTCATACCATGATTGCAATTGGGCATCTTTCCAGGCAGATTAATATTGTAGTTTGTAGAGTTCACAGCTCAGTGTGACCCTTAATCTCCTCACCCCACCCCCAGCAGCCTTTAGAGCACTTTCTGGCACTTGAAAGCCTAGCCAGAAAGGGAGGAAGTTTCTAGCTCAATTCCAGCTTGATTTCTCTTATGTCTTGGAACTCAAGTATGTGGTGTCATCAGTAGTAGAGGTCTTGTTGTTGCTGTGTTGCCTCCCTTTTATCTGTCTATCTATCTATCTATATCTATCTATCTGGAGACAGGGTCTCTACGTAGCTCTGGCTACCCTGGAACTTACAGTGATCCAACTACTTCTGCCTCCCAAATTGCTGGGATTAAAAGCATGTATCACCAGAGCTGGCCTAGCAGTAGTCTTATTATCTACATCTGGTGTGCAACCTAGAGGAACAGCAAGATCATATATTTAGGTAGGATTTCTATATGAGTGTGTCTCTTTGTGGGTGTGTACAAGAGTACAATGCTTGTAGAGGCTTGAAGAAGGTATTGGATCCTTCAAACTAGAGTTACAAATGGCAATGATCTGTCCAGTAAGGGTGCTGAGAGTCAAATTTTTATCCATTTGTCCCTCTTTGGCAAAAATAGCAGAGTCTCTTAACCACTGAGCCATCTCAAAACCCTAGGACTGAGATTTTTATTTAGTGATGATTGCTTCTAGAACCAGCATTGTGTGGCCATGTAGGTTCTCTTCTTTCAAACTCTTACTTAAAAATAAATTTTTTTGCATGGTTTTTTGTCTTTCATGTATGTCTGTACACATGCATGCTTGATGCTGTTGGAGGCCCTAAGAGGATATCTATGTACTCCTTGCATACAGTGACCACTGAGGCCAAAAGAAGGTCAAGAACCCCCAGAACTGGTGTTCTAGACCTTAGTGAGTCCTTCATATGCTTGAAATAAGGTTTACTTCATTAACATTATTTTTCTCACAAATTTCTAAGTATAAGTGTCATGAATCAAACAATATCTATTGTCACTATTTTCTGTCCCACCAGCAGCTCCCAGATAAACACACCAAGGCTTATATTAATTATAAGTGCTTGACATTATCTCAGGCTAATTATTAACTAGCTCTTACATTTTAAGTTAACCCATATTCTATATTTATGCTCTGCCACATGGTGGTATCTTTAGCATGGCACATTCATCTCCTGCTACCTCTGCATCTGGCTGGTAACTCCAGACTCTGCCCTTCCTCTTCCCAGCACTCTCAGTTTGGCTCTCAAGCCTAACCTGCTCCTGTTCAGCTACTGACCTGTCAGCTTCTTTATTAACCAATAAGAGTAATACATATTAACAGTGTATAGAAGGATTAATCCACAATATTTCCCCCTTTTTGTCTAATTAAAAAGAAAGGTTTAACTTTTCAACAAAAACAGTTAATTAAGAATTACAGTTACAATATCCAAGCTATATTTGCATATAGCAAAATTAGAATAATTATTCTTATTAATCTATCTTATCTTAGTCTAAAGTTTTATACCTAATTTGCTTTTTATTATAACTAAGGAAAACTTGGTAAGTTTTATTATTTAGTATTTAACTCCATCAAAGACCCCAGAAGGATGAAATGTTACCTAATCTAATTATTTATCAATATAACATCAGGAGTCAGAAATCAGAGTGAAACTGTGAAAGATCAGAGAAGCAGGAGAGCAGCCACCAGTGACTTCCTAACTCTTCCATTCCTTCCTTCAAAAAGGCTGAGATCTTTTTTCAGCCCTACCTTACTACTTCCTGTTTCCTATCTGTCTACAGTCCTCCAGACCGCTATGGTTAATTTTGGTTGGCTAGTAACTGGCTCCACCCTCTGACTCCAAGCAAGCTTTGTCAGAATACAATCAAAAGCATTCTCAGTTTGGCTCATCTAACCTTGTCCTGATCAACTATTGGCTAGTCAGTTTCTTTAGTAACCAATGAGAGTAATACATATTCACAGTATACAGAAGAATTATTCCATAGCTCAGGCTGGTCTCAAATTCTTTATCTTCTACCTCCCAAGTGCTGACATAAGACTGTGCCACACTTCAGACTCATAGTTTTACTAAGTAAACATATTTCAAGTTAAAACATAAAACCACCAACAGTAGGGACAAGAGAGATAGTTCAGTGGTTAAGAGTGCTGGCTACTCTTTTCATGGGACCTGACTTCAATTCCCAGTTTATAGAAGTCTTTAACTTTAGCTCCAGGGGATCTCATGACACCTTCTGACCTCTGCAGACAATTGTGTGCATGTGTACACAGACATATGCAACCAGAACACCCATGCACATAAAACATTTTTTAAAAAGTATCAGCAGTAGAAGTTAGTTATATTTATCACTAAACTAACATTATAATCACTTCTCTAGAACCCTCATCTAAATTGCTTTTCTAAGGGTACTTAAAAAAGGAAACGCGGATGAATGACCACAAAAGAAGATAACCAACACAGTCTTGACTGTCCTTTTGTTGTGTTTTGAGACAGGGTCTCTCTGTAGGTTAAACTTGTGGTAGTCATTCTGCTCTGCCTCCCAAGTGCTAGGGGTCACAAGTGAGCCATACCTGGTTCACTGTAATTTTCTTAGTATCCATTTGTTTTATGTAAAAAAAGTTGAGAGTTTAGTTTTTCTCTGGAATATTAGATTGGAAAACTAAAACCTTGGAGAAATGCTAACATGTTGGTGACATACTATCCAGCCCACCAGAATAGTAAACTATTAAGAGCTACTTCTAAAGAATAGAAAGCATGCTTTTGACAGGGGTCAGACTATTTGTCTAGGAAGAGAAAAATAAGAATTTAATCCATGTTTGTTAAGTTTTGCTAATTTTGTTTTGAAGATTTTGTATTCATTTAAAAATTATGTGTTTATGTGTATCTGTGAATGTGTACCATGTGTGTGAGTACCTGTAGAGGCCAGAAGAGGCTGTCAGATCCCTTGGAGCTGGAGTTACATGTAGTTGTGAGTTGCTGATGGGTGCTAGGAGCCAATCTTTAAAAGAGTAGCAGGCCCTCTTAACTGATGAGGCATCTATCTCTCCAGTCCCATCAGTGTTCTCTCACCTCTAAGACTTTGATTTAATTTTGCAGTGTTGGGAGAGTGAGCCCAGTCTCTCTTGAATGCTAGGCTAGCACTCTACTACTGAGCTGTGCTGGAGCCCTCCCAATTTTGTTAACTGACAATTTACAATATAGACACAATTGGGGAGTTATTATATTAACTAATGTTAGTTCCTTGGAGCCGAGTCATTATAGTGATGTGATATTTATGTTTTATAAATAAAGCTTGCCTGAAGATAATAAAACTAAGCCCCTAGAGGCCTGGCAGTGGTGTTGCATGCCTTTAACCCCAGCACTAGAGAGGACTATAAGGCCTGGATGAGGCAGGACCTTGCTCTCTTTCAGTCTGAGGATTTCTTAGAGGTAAGAGCTCTCTAGGGGCTTGAATGCCTTGCTTTTCTGATCTTCAGGTTGAACCCCAATATTTGTCTCTGTATTATTATTACTTGTGTTACAGAGTCATAGCAGAATCCCCCCACACCCAAGTGCTTTGGCTTTTTATTTTGATCATGTTTTTTTACCTCCTAAACTCCCCCCAGATCCCACCTTCCTACCCAACCAACTCTGTTCTTTCTTTCTCTTTCAAAGCACAATAAAAACCAAAAAATCAAACAAATTAAAAATAAAAGTCAAGTACAACAAAAAAATACCAAAATGAAACAAAAAGTCCATAAAAAAAGTAAGAATATTAACAACAAAAACATGGAGTTCATGTTGTGTTGGCCAACTACTCCTGGGCATGGTTGATATACCCAGGGATGTTCCATTGAAGAAAACTGATTTTTTTCCCTTTGCCAGCAGATAAATCAGTTGTAAATAGCTTCTTGTTTAGAGTGGGATCCCATCTTACTTGACCCTGTAAAGGTTTTGTGGGTGCTGCCACAGTCACTGGGTTCATATATGCATCAGTTCTGTTGTATATAGATGACACTTGGAGTCATCTGTCACCTCTGGCTCTTACAATCTTTCAGCTTTTACAATCTCTTCTCCTGCATAGATCCCTGAGCCTTGAGGAGAAGGATTTGATGAAGTCATTCTGTTTAGGACTGAGTGATTCAAAGTCACTTTTTGTACGTTTTCCATTTTAGTACTCCATGTTAATCCCCATATATTACAAGAAACCTCTCTGATGTGGGTTGAAGGAGGTACTGATTTATGAGTATAGCAGTATATCATTAGGAGTCATTTTAATTGTTGTGTTCCTTTAGCAGAATAGTAGTACTAGGTTTTCCCCTAGGCACATGACCTATCTAGTTTCATATTCCTGCCCACTTTAGCTATATTGGGTATGAATTCCACCTCATGGAGTGGGTTTTAAATACAATCAAAAAGTATTTAACATTGGTTTCTGTCATAACATAGGTGTCATATTACAGCAGTATATATCTTGTGGGTAGGTCATTCTTGTAGGTTAAATGGTTTGTAGCTGGGTGATATTGATGATCAATCACCTTTCTCCTCTGTTTCCGTTCAGAGTGCCAAGACCAGGAATGCTAGTCAGTAGGGATGAAATATCTAGTTAGACACCCGCTAGATTTTTCCATGTTCAATGACATATGTAAGTGTTGCTTTCAGCTAGAGGCCTTACCATCAGGTTGTAGAGAGGAACCAAGCCTTGGCAAGAGCAAGTGATGTTTAGGCTGAGGGGTTGTTCCATGGGACGCCTTTGGCCAATGATTTGACACGATGTAACCCATTCCTGACACTGGAGATTTCACTTGGCACTTTGGGACATTTTGATGTATCTTGTTGGAGCATTCTCTCCCCTATTATTTGGTGATTCCATTTAGATTGCTTACATACATGTATATATTTTCGGAAGCTTCTATAGCAGTGTTTCTCAACTTTTACTTAGACACTTTAATACAGTTCCTCATGTTGTGGTGAACCCCCAACCATAAAATTATTTTCCTTGCTACTTCAGAATTGTAATTTTGCTACTGTTATGAATTATAATGTAAATATCTGTTTTGCAATAGTCTTAGGTGATCCCTGTGTGTAGTGAAAGGGGAGCAGGCCTGCTTTTCATCCCGCCCGGCTCCTGCAAGGCTAGCTTA
>LOJH01040730.1:1018-14551 GCA_001685095.1 Ellobius talpinus
GTCAATTATATTTTAAATAAACGCTGATTAGCCAGTAGCCAGGCAGGAAGTATAGACGGGACAATGAGAGCAGGATAATTCTGGGAAGAGGAAAGTTTAGTCTGCAGTTGTGACCCAGCCACAGAAGAAGCAAGATGTGACTGCCTCGTTGAAAAATGTACTGAGCCATGTGGCTAACATAGACAAGAATAATGGGCTAATATAAGTTATAAGAGTTAATATGAAGCCTGAGCTAATGGACCAATCAATTTATAGTTAATGTAGACCTCTATGCGATTCCTTTGGGACTTAACGATTGTGGGAGCCAGGCAGGACAGAAACCTCCGACAAAGGCACTCAACAGGCTGGGGGACCTGGTGGGACAGAAAACCTCAGACAACATAGCCAGAACCTGGAAACAACCTAAATGCCCATCAGACGTATCTTATAAGAAAGATTTTACCTTGGATCACAGATCAAGAGAAACTCCATTACAAATAGGGAGAAGTCAAGCTGCAAAGGGATTGAAGGACCTGGTCAGACTGCAGGCAAATTCAGGAACAGATAGTGATGAATATTACTAGTATTTAATACTAGATAATAATGAATAATAGACAGATATCTAGATAATAATACTAGACAGTGATGAATGCTGCTTTTCAGCTCCCTTCCTCAACATGTGTTGTCCAACAACCCAGGCTAGGAGTGAAGATTCCTAGAGTGGAATGAGTCTTGCACATCTATCAGGTGATTATAGATTTTTTTCAAGTTCACAATTAGCATTAATAATTAGATGTAATTTTCATCTAAGGTTGTTGCTTGAACATTTATGAACACTTCTAACTTAGCTTTATCTTTAATACAAATACAATATAATTTGGCCTTCTCAACTGTATTGCAAACCACAAAGTGCTGTCTTTTCTAACAAATACACAAACTGCTTAATTGTTGCCAAACAACTGACAGTGCTGGAAACAGTGACAGAATAAAATATAAAGTGCACTGTTCACATAATTTCTAGGTATCTCTCATAAACACAAATAAGTGCTAAAAATTTCAAATTTGTCATAAATTATACATTATACTTATTCAAACAAAAGCCATTAATATCTTCAGGAGAAGTAACTCATTATTTTTTTACCAAAAATTAGCTTTTCACCTATTTTATTTAATATTTTAAAACTCATGGGGTAAGTTCAGACACTTCTTTCCCCCAAATCTGTTGTTTTTGGCATATCACAAAACATTTTTACGAACATCATTCTATAATTTTCAAACTTGTTTATCTCGAAAGAAATGCAATTAACCTTAGCTCAATCCTTTTAACTCTACTTGATCCCATTAGCATGATTATTTTATAACTCAGAGAGTACAGAATCCTTTACAAGAATCTCGAAATTATTAATATGGCTAAACTTAGTTTTATTTGTAGAAGTCCTAACAGGAAAACATATTTCCCAATGTGACACATTTAGTGGCATGCTAAAAAATAATGGACTATCACACTTTATCACCGTACAATTCCACTTTTGTCTCCTTCACAGTTTTTCTCAGAAATATTCTCTCACTGTGTCAAAATTAGAAAGTGTGTTTCATATTTTCTGAGCTGCACTTCCAAAGTGCTTTTTGGGTGTGTAAGACCAGAAGAAAATTATGGTATAGAACCAACTGTGGAAATCAGTACAGTGTGGACTTCAACTTCCCTACAAAATCCTGCCAAAATGTCTCTAATAAGGATGGGAAATATAAAGTTAAAGTCAACATTTTGGGTTGAAATTAAGTATTGCTTACTAATATTGGCAAAATAGCTCCATAATAGATAAATTTAACAGAAAATTATCAAAATAATGCAGTTTTTCCCAAACTGTCATTCTTACTACAGCAAGATAATTGATAATGTTGCTACAGGAGACTCAAAAAAATTGACAAATTTCATTTTCTATTAACATAATATTTGTTACAGAATAATATAAATTCAATGTATACAATTAATTATTTAGCAATATTAATATAACCATAATTACTATTGTATTAAGTATGAGACAGATCTCTAACATGGTCTCAAGAATCTTTTAGTGTAAGTAGTGTAGAGTTATGAAAGTGGTCAGAGACACAGTTATATGCATGATGATGCTATGTGATTCTATGAAGCTTAGATTTATAAACTCTGTAATAAAGTAAGAATTTGTTATTGAAATAAACCTCTTCCCACATGAAGCAACTAACCTTAAAATGGAAAGAACATTTCTGTGATTTTAGGGGCTACATTATTTCCTTTTCTCTTTGTTTCTATGAAAATCGTTAACAAAAGAAACGAGAGGTGTAGTGATGTTCCATTTGTATTTTAATAAATAAGGCTTGCTCACGGATCAAAGAGTAAAACAGCCTCACTGGTTAACCTTACAGACCAGGTAGTGGTAACACACACTTTTAATCCCAGTAACCACACTAGTTGCCATAGAAACCAGGTGGTGCTTGCCTTTAATCCCAGTGGTGTGCACCTTTAATCCCAACACTAGAGAGGAATATAAAACAGGAAGAGACAGGTTTCAGGATCAGTCTCCTTCTGAGATTCTTGGAGGCAGGATGGGCATTTTGGACTGAGGTAGAGGTAAGAGCAAATGGCTGACCGTTTTGCTTTTCTGACCATCAGATTGAACCCCAATTTCTCTCTCTGATTCTGACACACGGGCATACACACTGTGCCAGTTCTGATGCACAGGCATGCACACCATGCTAATACTTTTTCTGGTAACACAAATGCACTTTGATGTGACTACTGGCCATGTTTTTATTTTAGTTCAGATACCGTTACTACAGTACTTAGAAAGGAAGGTCTCTGTGCGCATAGCAGACCACATCTCTCTTCTCCACTATGCAATTTCTAATTTTGTTATCATTTGATTACCAAAACAAAAGTGATTACTCTAAAACTACTGTGTACTACCCTTATACACAAAACCCCTGGCACTGAACTAAAAAACAGAGCAGATTGCTATGATCCATTGTTGAAATGGCTTAAAGAAGGGCTCTCAATTTTCCTTTTTTTTTCATTCTAGATTCATGTACTTAGCTTTGGAGTAAAGCAGCCTTGTGTTCAATCCTGGGAAGCCTACTTATCCATTGCTGCTAGAAACTATGGAGGAATTGTAAATTGATCCACTAGGTGTGGGTGTGGGTGGGGCAGACATTACCTCAAAGATGGCAAGAATTAGATTTACTTAAGTCCTGGAAGTTCCCTATGGAATTTCAAGCTGTGGGCTGGTGGAGAGATTAATTTTTTCTTGAATGATTAAGTAAAAACAATGATAGATATGAAAGTGGGGGATATAGGGACTCAACTAACTTTCTAAAATATCTAATAAACAGTAGTGCATTCAGTTATCTCTTCCCCCAAAAAACCTAGCACCATGGCACATGGCAATTAAAATATAAGGCTGGAGACTACTTAGCAGTTAAGAGGGCCCTTGCTTGGCAAAGTGCCCTGCTTGGGTTCTTAGCTCCTATGCCATGTTCTCTGGCAGTAACTATCTTAACTCTAACTCCAGGGAACTCCAAAGTTTCTGACATCCCCTGGTACTCACATGCCCAAACCCATGTACAGATACACACACATACACATTAGTAAAAATTAGAAAAATCTTTTTTAAATGTTTCTAGATTAAAGGACCACAAAACTAAATTTCATGGTATCTTTGCTCTGTTTCTTAAAAATTCAATAGCATAACTGGCTCTGACTCTCAATATTCTGTGAGATTATTATTTTTTTCTCCAAGGGGAAAGAATACAGACTAGAATTAAATCCGATACAGAATTTAAAAAAAGTACCTCAAGTAGAACAATAGTTTGAGCCTAAAACCATGTATGAAACACAGGAAGTCTAATTCATAATTAGATGTCTTGAATGACTGTGCCTGTATCTAAGACAAGGTTAATAAGCATAGGGCTCCTTATGTGTTTTTCCTGTCAAAGTCTAAGATGGCTGTCATCATTTTATTAAGAGGTTAACTATACTGAATCAAAATGCTTTGTGTTGCTATCTGATCATGTATTAGAGGTGACAACAGGAGCTGACTTTCTTTAAAATGGCATGCTTGCAGGTCCCTGTCTCACAACATCGTGCCAAGGCCTTTTCTTTTCTTTCTTTCTTTCTTAAATTTTATCTTTTTTGTTTTTATTTGTATCCTCCCTTTAATGCTATAGGTTCTTTCTATAAAAAGATTATGGCTTCTGTTTTGCTTGTTTGTTTGTTTAATAGGATTTCTGAGTGTGCAAACCAGTGTGTCTCTACATTTATATCTGTTTCCTGTGCTTTTTCTTGGGCTCTTTTCCTTTTGTTTGCTTGTTTTGTTCTATTCCAGTGTGTTAGGTTTTGTTTTTTCTCATTTGGGTTTGGAGAAAAGAAAGGAAAAAAAAGGGGGGATGTTATAATTATATTATAATCTCAAAATATAAAAGAAAGATTTTTATAAGCAAAAAATAGTTTTAAATAACTTTCAGTGTCTTGACTCTTTTTTCCTATAATATTGTTCTATTTAAAGGAACTAGAATTCCTTAGATGATTACAGAAAAAAGATATAGAAAAATAGAAAATGAAGCCAGAACCTTTTGAAGTATCAGAAAACTTGAAGCACTCAAAAGCAGCCTGATAGATCCTGACCGAAAAGTCAAAGTAACTAATTCAGGAAATCTCCCAATGTCCAAAGCTTGGCAGCTAAATAAATAATTTAGTGTTAGGTCTAGAATAAATATGCACAAGTCTGTGTTGTTAAATAAATGCCTAAGGAGAAGACAAAGCTCCCAGCAAGAACATTTCACATAACCTGCAGTGACACGCTCTACTCAGGAGAAGGAGCTTAGCTCCAAACAGCAGCTTCATTGAGGATGGTGCATTTGGTGGCTTGCTTCAGATTACAGAGAATGTAAGGAAGGTATAACCACTTGATAGTAAAGAAAGCCTAGCAAACATGACCTTAACCAATGCTGAAGCACAATCAGAGCTAAGGGACTGAGGAGGATATCACCGAGAATGTCCCTGAGCATCATATACACTTGGTAAAAAGTGGTGAAAAAGTCACATTGTTTCAGAAGATATGTAGTTCTAGTCTAACAGTAAGGGCCAGGAAGAGCAGTCTATCAGACAAACCTAGAAGGAAGCACATTAGTAAGCTACCTAGCCTGCATTCCTAAACTCCATCACGGTCGTTGAGAGCAAGGGAAGGTTTAATATCACATCAGAGGAGGCTAAAGAGAGACAAGAACTAAGTGAAACGTGAATCTCAGAATGTTACCATTAGCAGAGAGCTGGCAACATCTAAATAAAGTGATGGATTTAGTTAACAGAAATAATCAGTGATGGAATGGTATACAGGAATTACCATGTGGACGTCCTGGCATCAGAATGTCCTGACATCTGAAAGAGGCCTATGAACAACTCACTGAACTACCTATGCAATTTTCCTTAATAAAGTATCCCCAAATCAGAAGCCTAAGTCAACTAGCTTTTTCCTCTAGCTACTATCCCTCCTTCCCATCTGACAAATACAGCATGATAATAATAGTATTATATTTTAAATTAATTGTAGGAGAAGCACTTAACAGAAGCCATGACACTAGTTGAAATACACACTATAGATGCTTAAAATATTATTAAATTGTGTAGAGATTATAATGCATCTCCAAATCTTACTTTCAAAGATCACCAAAATAGTCTGTAAAATATCTTTATTACACAGAAAAGTAGGACTTATGCCAGAAGCAATAAGTTTGGTATAATAACTTCAGATTCACTGAAACACATTTTGAAAATTTACATTAAATTAAATTAACATTGCTTGTTATTTAGCCTTCTCTGTCTTTAAAATGGCAAATTTCATGTTACTATCTAAAGTATTAACAGTGCTTTAGACTATTTTCATCTACTTTTCTCCAAAAAGCTATTGGGATCATTACAGCATACAAAGCACTATTCAAGGTTAAAAATTTAAAAAAAATGGGATAAGGATAAAACCTCTATATCACCAAGCAATACTAGAAGATGGAGCTGGAAAAATACTGCCCAGGACTGTCAGCCTAGCATGTGCGGGATCCTTCTCTATAACTAACCAACTTGATAAACTGCAATCACATTTGCAGTGAAAGATCCCTAAGGAGGAAAGGTATTGACCCCTTTAAAATGAAAACGTCTCAAGGAACTCTTTGAAAGCCATTTGTGGCCATCCTTAAATAATTAAAGTATGAGCCTAGTTCCTTTAACTACATAATTCTTGAATTTGGTTTTTGAGCAACAAAATGTTTAAAGTAGATTAATATGGCTGTACTGAGGGCAAAACAAACAACTCAATAAAAGTAAAATGAACCGTAATATAAAAAATTATACTGCTTCAAAATTTAAGGTCAATAGAATTGATTGTATAATGCTAAGATCTGAACTTTCTGCTGTGACAATTGAGTTTATAAGCAATCATTAAAATTTGTATTTCGTGGGGCTGCAAAGACAACTCGGTGATCCAGAGGACTTGCTGCTCTTGCAGACAACTGTGGTGTGGTTCTCAGCACCAACATGGTGGCTCACAACCCACGGTAATTACAATTCTAAATATTTCAGTGCTTTTTTCTGCCTCCATAGCTACCAAGCATGTATATGTTGTACATACATAGAAGCAAACACTCCTACATACTCAATAAAAATAAGTAAACCTTTAAAATATTTTAATTAATTAATTTAGTGTTTTTATAAAAATTATACATGTACAGTTTCAAGAGTCACATAAATATTCAAGATAAAAAATATGTTTTTGCCTGACTTTATTCTCCTTTCCAAAATTTCAAAACAACCAAATTCAGTTATTTTAGAAGGTAGAATAATATGTTGGTATATAAGCCTAAGTTTTTAATATATGAACACATATATTGTATTATAAATTTAAACATTCAATTTTCAGATCAGAGGCAGATTTTTAAGAGACTATGTTGCTGATCGAGTGTCTCTTTCAGGTACAAATTATTTGAATTACAACAGAAGACAGCTATAACTGTGAATCATAAAGCTTATTTAGGAGCTGTCTCATCCACCTTCCTCTCATCCAGAAATGGTTGATGGAAGAGCCAGAACACAAGAGCTAGAGAGATGGAGCCTCCTTAGTAGAAGCAAAGAAAAGTTTCTACTATCAAAGTGAGAGCATCTGCCTCTGGGGGCTGTAAGAAAAGATGGTTTTATTGCCTCTTTACCCTTAAGAGAAAAAAGGAAGTAGCTCCACCAAGAAAGTAAAGGTACAGGTCTGGCACCCTTAAAGAAACATGCTGAAAAAATGGTAATATCTCTATGTGGCATGCCAATTTCCACTATTCAGAAAGCCTCTGCCTTGCAGAAATGTCAGAACATCCCTACTTCTCCCATGCAGACTACATTTCAAAAAGATGCACTGTTGTTACTTCTAAATTTAAAAAATTTCTGTCATCTATTGGCATATCATTCTTTTACCCTACCCTAATTCTAATTCTAATTTACCCTACCATATTCTAAACATGTATAACTCCAAATGTACTATATCAAACTTTTAGTTAGCCAGTATTCACAATTTACCATGGAAATGAAGATATTGAATCATATAGCAAACAATATCATCACATTATTTTCCCCTCTGATTTAGTATTATATTTATTACTAGGTCAAGCCCAATTTTATCTTCCCTTGTACATGACTCTGCTTATGCTAAAAAGTCAAAATAAGGTTGAACAGACAAGTATAACCCTGAAATCCAAGCAGCCAGGAGGTGAGGGCAGAAAGATCAAGAGTTGCAGCGTAGTGAAACCCTACCTCTCAAAAATACCGAGAGGGTAGAAAAGTCAAAATAGTCTCTCCATTTAGCCATTATAAAGAGCTCCTTTGAGGAGATAGGATTTGCTCCAGTCTCAGAAAGTGGTTCTGTAACTTGCAGTGGTTACCTTTCCTGTCTCAAATCTTTAATTTCAGATGTAGCTGATGTCGCTACATCATGGCTCTGATAATGGCCTTGTCCTAGAATCATTCTCAAACTCTCTCCTCTGCCTTATTCTTTCAAGTGCTGCATAGAAACAAGAAGGAGTTGTTTGTCAGAGATAGTGAATTATAGTCCACACGCCACTGAATTAGCACTCAGCAGCCCTTCCGATGACCCGACACTATAAGAAGTCATCACTTCTCTTTGGAGTTCGCTTGCAATATGACACCCATAAAAGCATCTTTATATTGAGGCTATTATTCTTTCCCTTGATCATTCACCCACTCTTTAATTTCTGCTCATATCTCGCACAGGCTCTGCTCAAAGGAACCCATTCTAAGATGAGATTTCTCTTTAGTATTACACAGGATATATCCTCTTCCCTTCCCTTGAATTGAAGTCAAGATTTTAAGGATCCATTGTCTTTCAGGTCCCTTTCTCTCTTTCTGTAGACTACATAATATACCTGTGTCCTAAGTAACTCTTTTCCTTGGAATTTTGAAGATTTTCTACTATATTTTCTGGATTCCCTCTGTAGTATAATGATCACTGCCATTCTAATGCTTTATATTCACAGTAAATTGATTTCTCCCCTGAAAGCCTGAAAGATCATTTTATCATTATTCTGAAATATTATAGACATTAACACAGTCTTTGTATTCATACAGTCAGAAAATTGAAAAAAATTCTAGAATCTTATATTACTATTATAAAAATTGTACTTAAATTATTGATTTTCTTTCTCCCATTTCCCCCCACTTTGGAAGTGCTTTATGAAGGAATTCTTTTAGTGGGCCCCATAGTTCACTTTGATTTATTTTATGGTGGTTATGTTTATTTGTTTGTCTTGTAACGTTCTAGCATCTGAGATATTTCTTCAATTTTCCTCATATGTTTTTGCTGGCAATTTTACATGTACAGCACATTTCTGTATTTTGAACAATAACTTGGTAAAATTAAATGTTGTTCATTACATTAATTACTTCTCTATTGCTATGATAAAATACTGTGACAAAAGCAATGTAAGAAGAAATCATTTGCTATGTATTATGATTACTGAGAATAAAGTTCATGATGGTAGGAAAAGCATGACATGACATGGTCAAAGGAGCAAGAAGCTGTCTGAGAACATACATTTTCACACACAGGAATCATAAACAAATCAAGAAATAGGGTGAGGCTACATGGACCCAAGGATAACTGGGGTCTTTTAGGGGATAAATGTGGAAGATAGCATTTATCTGTAAACAAATTGTTTCTGAAACTACAAGGGTCTGTTGTTTCTTTTTTACCACCAGTGGTGTGTGGAGTAAGTGGCAGTTACTTTGCTGGCTTCCATGAAGTTTGGGCTCAGTTTGACTAACACCAAAATCCAATTGTCTCATTTTATGCTCTTCTGTCTCTGTAAAACATTGCAACGGCTTTCATAAATGGATGAATATATATCATAAATTCATCTCAAATGAGTGATAAAATTTAGTTCATAGTACTTCGGTTGTGGGCTAAGATTAAATTGGTGTCAAAAGCTCAATAAAAGTGGATACTAAAGTCAAAAGGATTAATGTAGCTGTAGTGGCTGTCAGTTGCCAATCCTGTACCTGAATGATAGACTTGAACATCAAATACATTTAATATCTTTTGTGATAACTCATGAATCTAGCCAAGACAATATGAACTTACTACATTTAAATCATGCAGTTGGGCCTCTGTATCTAGGGGTTCCACATCTGTGGATTCAGATAAAAACAACTGAAAGAAATGAATCTGTACTAAGCATGTAGAGATAGTTTCCACAATGATACAGTATAAAAACTATTCAAATAGCACTTACATTTTATGAGGTACTGTAAGAAATCAAGATATGACTTAAAATAAAGAGGAATAAAGATTTAAGCTGTATCAAATATTACACCAGTTTATCTAAGCTTTAGGATTCCTGCAGATTCTTCCATCTATAGCGACTCCTAGATCCAATCCTTTATGGATGTCAAGGCACAGCTGTACTGAACTACATGAGATAACTGAGAAATTGTGGATATAATATATTACAATTATAGATCCCTTTCCTTCTGGAGAGATTCTACTTGAAAAGGCAAAACTCACCTGAATCTTCCAAGAATATTGCATTCTCTGTTAGAAGGCTGGAAATGCAAGCAAAGCTGCATAGCTCTGGAAGAGCGAGTTAGAGGAAGCTGGTGGTGTGCAGACTATTCTCAAACACTGTCTGAAGAGGGACATGACTTTTAGATTGGCAATAAAAAAGGAATTCGTGGGTTTAGTCATTAGTCATTGATCTCAATGACAAAACAGCAACAATGCTGCCCACAAAGGACGTTTCAGTACAGTGAGGAAGTGAAATAGCAAGAGAATGTCTCTGACTAGAGCCAGGGCATGTGAGCTCTTCAGGAAGAGAAGAGATCAAGGCGATTAAGTGAAATGGCTTGCATGTGGATCCTTCTTAGTTTGGATTTCTATTGCTGTGAAAAGACACCATGACCACAGGAAAACATTTAATTGGGGCTGGCTTACAGTTCAGAGGTTTAGTCCATGATGAAAGATGGCAGTATGCAGGCAGACGTGGTGCTGGAGAAGGAGCTCAAAGTTCCTTGACCTGCAGGCAGAAGGAAGTGGACTGAGACATACTTCCTCCAACAGAGGCACACCTACTCCAGCAAGGCCAGACCTCCTAATGTGCTACTCCTATGGGGACCATTTCTACTCAAACCACCACAGAATCCATGTTTTAAAAAAAATGTCAGTAGGTAGTGGAGACACCTAACAAAAGCCAGTGGAGAAACTGCAGTACCCTTGGATTAACAGGGGTGGAGATTAAAGTCTTTCTTTTCTAATGGAATGAAGCAAAGAACTCTGAAATCCAGGAAGGGTAATCAGAAAGTGATTTATGTATAGGAAGATATCAATAAATGTAAATAACCCATATGGCTGATGAGATGTCAACTAGATAAAAGGTGTGGGAACCTGGACTTAATGTTATGTTGTCCTGGATAATAATAGTAATAGTAATAAAGGAGTATCCAATATCCACACAGGAAAAATTGGCAAGTTTTGATAGAAGGTAAAACACAAGAAGTTTAAAACCTTCAGAGTTTCTAACTGAGTCATCAGAAATATTTGTGAAGTTCCATACTTAGAATATAGATTATCTTACTCCCTCTCATTGAACAGGCTCCTGTTAATTTGAATTATTTTGATTCTTACATAATTCATGGCTCTATGTCTTTTTACAAAGGATCTAGGGACATGTCTAATCATTACATTTTGGCTAATATTTGTTTTAAAAAAAACTCAGAAAACTAAATCAAGCCTGCTTAGAAATAAAGAAATATGATCAAACACAGAAATAAATTTAATTACATATAATTTTAACCTTCTAATGTAGAAAATAAAGAGCATGCTCTCATAATTCAACAGAATGTATGTCTTAGGGTTTCTATTGCTCTGACAAAGCACCATGACCCAAAAAAATAAATGTTCAGGAGGAAAATGTTTGTTCTGCCTACACTTCCACATTGCTGCTCATCACTGAAAGGAATCAGGATAAGAACTCAAGCAGGATCAGAAGCTGGAGGCAGGAACTGATAGAGAGGCCATGGAGAGGAGCTGCTTACTGGTTTGCTTCCATGGTTTTCTCAGCCTGCTTTCTTATAGAACCCAGGACCAACAATCCAGGCATGGCACCAACCCCCAGGGGCTCCCTCTCCTCGCATTGATCACTAATTGAGAAAATGCCTTACAGCTGGATCTCAAGGAGGCATTTCTGCAGCTGATGTTCCTTCCTCTCTGATGACCCTACCTTGTGTCAAGTTGACATGAAGCTTCTTAGCCATTTGAGCAAGAAACTCCCTTGCCTGGACTGCTTCACTGAACATGCAGTACCCACAGAGAGATGACTGCTGAACTTGCCTAAAGGTAAGATGATTCTTTGGGGTTCCTGCTTCATGAAAGATTCTGTGAGACATTCTGCAGGATACAGAAGAAGGTGATTGACGAACTGCCTTGGCCTAGTTGATAGGGCAGAGGTTAGGTAGGCGGGGAAGACAGAACTGAATGCTGGGAGGAAGAGAGGCGGAGTAGNTTCACTGAACATGCAGTACCCACAGAGAGATGACTGCTGAACTTGCCTAAAGGTAAGATGATTCTTTGGGGTTCCTGCTTCATGAAAGATTCTGTGAGACATTCTGCAGGATACAGAAGAAGGTGATTGACGAACTGCCTTGGCCTAGTTGATAGGGCAGAGGTTAGGTAGGCGGGGAAGACAGAACTGAATGCTGGGAGGAAGAGAGGCGGAGTAGGAGAGAGACGCCATGGAGCGGCCAGAGACAGACATGCCGATTCTTTCCCAGTAAGCCACTGCCACGTGGTGATACACAGATTAATAGAAATGGGTTAAATCAAGATGTGAGAGTTAGCAAGTAAGAAACTAGAGCTAATGGGCCAAGCGTTGATTTAATTATACAGTTTCTTTGTGGTTATTTCGGGTCTAAGCTAGCAGGGCAGCCAGGAAGAACAAGCGGGCCCTCTCCCTGCAACAAGTACCATGTAATAAGTAGTTATTTATTTAAAACTTACATTAATAACACAGTCATTAATAAGAATATGTCGAGTGCTTACTTTAATTAGGCACCACAGCAAGTGCTGAGGTCAGACATGCTTCAGTTTCCCTTCCTAGAGGCTCACAGATTGGACACAAGGAACAATCAGAAGAGCACACATTTACCTGCTGTTACATCAGTCAATGGAGAACCGGATTAGGTGGGACTCTGTACACTAGACACAGGTGGCATACTTATTATTTAAGTGAATTAACTTTGGCCTTTTCCTCCTGAATCATTTATTGCTTTTCTTTTTCTCTCAAGCCCAATCAATGTTCATTCATTAGTGAATCTCATTGGCTTCCGGTCCACAGTTTATCGTAAACTTGAACGTGCTTCCCTCATTCCAGTGTCACAAACTAACTCGGGTTCTAACCACTTCAGTTGTTGAACTTTTGCAACAGCCTTGTCTCTGTTCATGAGCTTCCTGCTTCCACCCTTGTTCTCTAGAATCTCTTCTTCCCTCAACAGCTATGTTTTTTAAAATAAGCTAATATCATTTTGATCCTCTAATCAAAGCCTGCACCACCTTAAGGAAAGCAAACTTCTAATAATGACCTGAGAAGCACACTGTGGATTGTGCTCACGTCCCCTAGTGTGAATCGCATCCTGAATGACCCTCAGCAACCAAGAACACATTCACTCTAGAGACCCACACCTCCTGTGTCCCTCAGGGTATGTAGTCTTCTGAGCTTGCCTCTACTGCTTGTTTTGCGATCACATAGACACCATTCAGTGAGTGTTGATGTTTCTTTCAAACCAGCCTATAAGAAATAGTATGCACCATCAATCCTCAATCATATCTTATATTTTTTATTTGACTACATCTGCCTTTATTTGAGAATGAAAATGCCACAGCAGCAAAAATTTGCACGTTTACTCATTTATCATACTACTAGAAGTGTATCTGATATATATATATATATATATATATATATATATATATATATATATATATA
>LOJH01040732.1:1653-12283 GCA_001685095.1 Ellobius talpinus
ATCACTTGTTATTTTTCCAGAGAACCTGAGTTTGGTTCCCAACACCCATATCAGGCAGCTGATATCTGCCTATAATGCTAATTAAAATGAACCTGACACCTCCCCCGACTTGCTTGAGCACTTCAATCAAACAGTATGTGCTCAAGACACCAACACAAAAGTAAAAATATTTGTAAAAAATAGATTTATTATGTGAACAACTACTCTAAACATGTACTTGCTTTGAAAAACTTATCCACATCTAATCAGCTTGACAAGTTTGTTTTCATATCCCAAACCTTTGTCGTTCTTATTAATGTGCACACGTAATCTATCTCAGTCTCACAGATACATTCTGTGTGCTGTTCAGTGTGTGCAACTAACAATCACCATGTAAATTTATCTACAGAGAACTTGCAGTGTTGATTGGTGTGGGATATTTTTACACTGTGTGAGTACATATTGCTGTGATTGGTATAATAGCTAAATGGCTGATAGTTAGGCAGGAAAGATAGACAGAAATTCCATGTAGGGAAAGGAAAGGGTCATAATGGAGACATGCAGGGGATGTCAGGGAGACTCTGAGGAAGCAGACTGTGCAGAAGAGGAGGTGACAGACACCAGTCATGTGTCAGGATGTAGATGACTAGAAATGGATTAATTCAAAAGAGATTAAATTAGAAACAGCGCAAGCCATAGGCTGAGCTTTCATAATTCATAAGAGAGCTTCCTGTCATCTTTTGGGGAATGTGTGGCCCAAGAAAATCCGGCTGCAAGTTGATGATCACTGAATAAGATTTCCATCTTAAGTTATTGCAACTTTGTATCTAGCATCTCTACCCCCTGATCTGAAATAATACCATTTCTCTGATCAAATCAGTCCAGGCTCTGTATTTATTAGGAAGAAATGTATGTGCACTTTAAAAATACTCAATTGACATGCAAGTATATTCATGTTATCACATTACTAGGGTTCAATGTGCTGCTTCATTACTGCTTAGAGCCTACTCAGCACCACCGTGCTCAGATCTTCATTGGTCAGCACCCAGGTCACTTGATAGTTGCTTCAACTTCTTCCTGTGAGACATGCTGTGCTTCTTGCCTCTGTGTTTTTCTGTTCTTAAAGGAGCTAGAACAGTCACAGTGTTTTGATAGGAAATATGACAGCCCTGGAATTTTGTAACATATTCTCATTAGTGTGACTCCCACAAAAACCTTAAAATATCGCAAACAGATTGGTCCCCACTCCAGAATCCCCAGGGGCTATGGCAGAAGATTTTGTGGCAGAACACTCTCTTCCATCTTAGTCCATTGCACTGCTATTTAATGGGACAATGTGAGCCTATGGAGAGTAGTTGTAAAGAAAAGTTATAAAGAGAAGCATTCTAATAGTATGTAGGTAAAACAGTTCTAAAGAATTCAAGTTTTGCTTCTGGCTTGTGTCCCACCTCTATTGCTATCCAAGTTCAAGAACTTAGCTTTTAGGGCTGGAGAGATGGCTCAACATTGAGAGTCCTGACTGGTCTTGCAGAGACTGTATTTGAGAGAGTACTGACTTTTGTTACCAGAACTCACATGGAAGCTTATAACCTCCCATAACTGCAGAGGATCTGATACATGGATGTTAGACACTAGGCATTCATACATGTACACAGTTTAGAGAGACAGACAGACAGACAGACAGATAGATAGAGTAAGGATTGTTACAGGGAGGCTGGGTTAACATTGTATTATCATCATATGATAGGAAATATGGGCAGGAACCTTTAAACTTTTTCATAATTACTCTTAAATCAGAAGAGTCTGGGACAATTTTATTTAAAATCTTGAACTAAACTGTAGATGTCAATGTGTGTCTGTAAGGACATGTTTAGTTTTTATCTGTCACAGTTTTTATTTTACACAACACTGATTTGTCGTATACTTGCTCTGTGTGAACGCAGTTGCAAATTCTGGGGATATACGGATTAATATGAAGGTTGCTTTCATTTTCCAGTTATTGAACAGCATGTTGACCTTTGACAGTTTATTCTTAAATGATATTTGCACTGACGATTTCATGGCAGGACATAGCTGTTTACACATCAGGTCTGTCTTAGTCCACTGCACTACAATAAAATGCTACCCTATGACCAGCAGTTAAAAGTCAGATGTTTATTTTATTTTCATTCTGGAGGCCAGAAGTCCATGGTCAAGATGGCAGATGTCTGAAAAGGGCTGGGTCTCTATTTCTGGGATTGCTATTTGTTACTGTAGTCCTCAGGGACAAATGTTGTGTTTGCATAATCTGGAAGGGTCTATCTGCTTTCCCCAGCCTTCTTATGCATCACTGCACCATCTACAGAATTGAACTCTACTGCTTTTTACAAGTGTGCTTCTCTATCCTGTTATATTGGGACGCAAGTTTCAACATGAACTTTGAAAGGGACATTATTGAACGATAGCAAATTTCTTCAGAAAAAAAAACCAAACAAACAAAAAGAGTTTAAAACATCAGATATTCTTGAGAGGTTTCTGTTTCAATCCAGAGTCCAGGTTAGATTTCCACATATCTGAAGGAACTGGCTAAGTAGAAATACAGTTTTATTTTCATAATGAACATAAAATAAATGATCCCTAAGGAGAGAGAAATAAGCTGAACACTGTGCTTCTCTGAGAACGGTCTGCAGAAATTTCCCCACCTACTGCTCACGCAGAGGAAACCTGAGTTTTGGAGAGATATCTATATGTCGAGCTAAGGCTAGGGAATGCATATGACAGGAATTTGTGGAGGAAAGAGCTGTACAAAGAGAACCTCTCAGGATTTAACATCTCCTAGTCTTCACTCAAATGGCGCAGGCACCCGAGGAAGTGACCTGAGATGTTCAGAAAGCAAAACTGAAAAGAACAGAGGAACAATACTTGCAGTCTGCATAAGCACAAGACTACTTACTCTCCGAAATGTAGAGCTCTTGCCCCCAGAGTGCTAAAATCCTTGAAGCATTCAGGAGAGATCAGCCATAACTCTATGGAATAGTTAGTCCTAGACAGAGCAAGGCTCTGGAAGGAGAGATAACTAGACGGTCATTCTTCAAAAGGTCATATCATTCCAAGCAATGTTCCTGCAGACTGGTGCAGTATAAATTAAAATAAACTAGCTATGAAATAAACAGGGCTTCAGTGTTCTAGGAGGCAATATCTGGTTGATTGGCACAACTGATGTGCTGATGTACCTGAGATGTGCACAAATATTGTTTAACGCAATGGCTGTGCATTTTCAAAATGAGGTGAATAAGTTCACACCTATATGATCAAGACACTCAACATTTCGATGCTCATTAAATCTCTCAAGACAAATAATAACAGCTAAATCTAAAACTGCATCCATAAAAGTCAGCAAAGGCAGGTGGTCAATGTTACATCTAAAACTACTCTAGCTAAAACCAGACAGCAGGCTGAGAAAGGTCAGTTAATGTACTTTCCTCTGTAAACATTGCATTCTGAAGTGACGGTGCAGAGAGAGTTTCCGGTCACCAACAATTCTAAAGACAGCTCTAAATTCAAATAAAAATTAATAATACTTAAAATGCCCTCCATAGGGGCTGTGGAGATGGCCCAATAGGTAAGAGCCCCTACTGCTGCTCTTCCAGAGGAGCCAGCGAGATTCCAGTACCTATGTCAGGTGACTTCCAGCTATCAGTACCTCCAGCTCCAAGCGTTCTGATAGGAGTAGAGCACAGTGGGGACTCAGAGTGGGAATACAGAGCCTACTGAGATGGGGCAGAGTGGGCAGAGTTTGGTGGGGTGAGGAGATAGAATGGATGACAGAAATCTCTTGAAGAGACTGTGACTTTCTGTCCATCTGGGAGTTCAGTGCTCCTTCCTGCTTAGTCTCCCACCTGTCCTCAGCCATTTCTCAGGAGTTGATGCTAGCTCAGGCCCTGGCTAGCAGTGGTAACCTACGAACAATAATAAAACTCCCCAAAAGAAAATGACCAACAGCAACAAAACAACCTTTTCCTCTATACATATTACAGCTGAAAGTGAATGAAGGCATGCATGCACCGAGTGCCACCATGAAAGGATATGCACATTGGGTTGTCTGAATTAAGTTTAAATAAAACTTTAAAAATATGAAACAAAGGATAATGAGAGCATTGTCTCTCTGCCCTGCATTTCCTTTGGCCTGGCTCACAGTCATTCTTTCCTTCTACATTTTCAAGTCCAAAGCATTATATTTCATTTATTTAATAACCCAGCTATTGCATTACGCCTACATTGTGACTCAGATCAATAATAAATAAATAAACAAATAAATAAATAAATAAATAGTAAGGCATAATTAGTTACATGAATGCGGTCGGCCATGTTTCTTTACCATACACTGCGTCACTAGTGACTTAATTTGTTCTTGTTATTTGTTTCATAGTTTGGACAAGGGCACATACAGTTGCACACAGCCCTAATTACAAATAGTTCTGCGTGAGTTGCTGACACCTCAGTGACAAGAAAGTGACACATATTCAGAAGAAAACGGCACCACAAACTTTAAATTTGCAGCTTTTCCTCAGGCTCGTGGCAGGTGCTGTGATACTGTCACCCTGGCTGCAGCAGAGCCACGAACCCTCGTCAGCCACCAGTTATGAGCATAAACAGTCAACACTCTGCAGCCGATGTTTGAAAAGCGAGGGGTCGGGAGGTTAGCTGTGTTAAATGCGTATTTACATGGCATTTCAATTTACAAGAGACTTATCAAGAAGCAAGGCTCTTGTAAGTTGAGAAACTTCAGTGTGTGTACATTATTTTATATGCACATATAATACGAATGTAGCATCAATATGATTAATAATTTGATACCATCTATGAAACATCAAACACACACACAGGATACATGCACATGTCCTATATATCTATTTGTGTACAGACAGGTTGTCATATTAACATTTTTGCCCTTCTTTGAATGAATAGCTAAGCAAAGTAAATTGTTAGTTGATTTTAGTGTAGATTTGCAGGAAGATTTATTTTCCATCATAATTAACCTAGAAAGGAAACATCTATTTATTTGTTTGCTTATTCGCTTGTCTGTTTATTTATTTAAGGCAGTGTATTATGTTATGGTTCACGCACACTTGGGAGTCACTAGGTAGCCCAGGCCAGTCTCAAATTTGCCACAGTGCTGGGATTATAGACATCCTCCATCTCATCTAACATGCAAGGAAGCACTGATTTCAAACAAGGCTGCCCTGGCCACAACAGGCCAATTCAGTATATAGAGAAATTGAGTTTCACAAGTCGTAAGCTAAAGGATTTACTTGGGTTTCTGTCTCGTATGGTATTTTGTTCAGAAATGCAGCTCATTATTCCTTGTCCATCTATGGGTCATGACCTACAGTGAGCGAGTTTAGATTTCATGTGTATTTAAAATTTATATTATAGCTGATATTCTCCTGTGACAGACATCCAGGAAAACATGATTTTTATCAAGCGTGTGTGGATGTTACTTCAAATATCCCCTCCCTATAAGTTAAAAGCCTGTCTTCTAAGTGTTTACAAAAGAAACACATTATCAGGTACATGGTTCCCTTTTCTTTGTGCTGAGAATGACATTTCCTTCATTTGTACTCTTATATGTAATACTCCTCATCATATTTAATGAGACTTAAGTTAGACTTAATGTCCATAGTACCTTTCAGAACTTTAGAAATGCAATGTCATTCTCATCCCCAACAACAGTGGCCTCTTTCCTCACTTTCTTTTCAAACCACACTAATGACATCATTACTCTGGCTTTGTCTTCTAGGTATTTCAATATATCCTAAGGATTTGTGCATCCACGATAAGAAGAATTAGAAAGGCCAGGTCCCCTCCCTATTTAGAACCATGTGTGATCACAAGGAAGTCTCATCCTGGGGGATGTTAGGTCAATCACGAGTCCCTTGGGAACCTGTCACATAGATCAAGGCCAACATTGATTCCTTCTGCAAAACTGGAATGAAGGATCTAACAAAGTGGGAAGATGGTTTTTCAGAAAGTATTTGAAGAGCTCCATCAAGTATTTGGGTAACCTGGAGCTGTGTGACTTCGCAATTTGAGTTGTTCTGTCGTAGCACATGTCCAGGCTTCTCTTTGCCCATTGAGGAGGACTGCAGCAGTGAACACAGTACAGAGAGATAAACTGATGTTCATAAGACATTGGAAATGGGTTAGTATGAAGAGAGAGGTTCCAGGAAACTGACCATCCTGTAGATAGATCAGTGGTCTCAATCCCTCCTACCAGAGTGACTCTTTAGTACAGTTCCTCATGTTGTGGGGATGCCCACCCGTAAAATTATTTCATCGCTACTTCACAATAAATTTTACTACGGTTATTAATTGTAATGTAACTATCTCAATCCAACCCTCAAATGGGCTATGCCCAAAGGTTCAGAAGTGCTACTGAAGAACAGTGTTGGAAGTGGGCTAATGTTGTTCATTGGCCCTCTGTGGAGACATTCTCTTTCCAGGGCCTTTGGGGAATCACGCCCTCTTCAGTGAAGGGATTTAGGAAACTATGTACCAAAATTGGCTAGTGAATAAATAAGCTGCGTACATTATTTCGTGCTACTAGATTATTTTGTTTACTCCCTCATTCATTTATCAAAATAAACTCCTGAGATGGGCCAGCCTGGTGTTTTATTCCAATATTTTAGATAGTAAGGACAAAGAACAAATCAAACTCTGACACACATTTTCCAGCTTATCACTGGCAGAAAGGTTATTAGCATAATGTTCAGGTTGAGAGGTCAGATTTAGAAGTAGAGAAAGAGAAGTCATTCTTATTCAAGGGATCAGTTAAATGTAAACATAGACAGCTTCTGGGCAAGGGACCCAAAGGAAGAACAAAGGTCACTAGGACCTAACTCCAAAGATTTGGAGAGAAGTAAGCAACCCATTTTCAAAGGCAAAAATATATCACCACTAATGTGATCGTCCCTACCTTTCCAAATGTGTGACCTCCAAATATGCTTGCCCTATTGGCCTGGCTTGGTGTTTACCAGTACGAAAAATCAGCACAACGATACAAGGCAGTTTTCTTTAGACTCTTTTGTTGAATGCAGTCTCGCTTCTAAATGTTTCCATGGCTCTGTCACCAGGTTATTTGTTAGAGTCTGACCTTTCTTTCAATTCGATGAGACATCACAAATCTAAGGATGGGAACAATACTTCTGCTTTTCATGCCTTTTAGCTCGGATGGACCTTTGCAACAAATGATCAATTAATAATAGAAAGTCTCAGAAAGTCTTTTTTTTAAAGATATGTGAGTCACCAGGGATTTGTTTCATTTACCAATGTGGTTTTCCAGCCCAGCTTCTATGGTGTCTTTAACACAGAGCTGTCTGGACTTCAGTCACCGGTGCTGGGAACTGTGGGAATGGCAATCAGGAAGAGTTACTGAGGTCTAGTGCTGTGGATTCATTGGTGTCTGGTAGGGTCTAGCATTACCTTGCTTGGTAAACAACTTTTTCTCTGATTTTAGGAGAAGGAAGGCACCTATGTGCTGATTCCTGACTTGCCTTGTTTCTAGGAAAGTAGAGCCAACTCAAGAGTTTTTCTCTTTTCTATTTATTATTATTATTATCACCATTATTAGTATTTAATTAACTTTTTTTCAACTCGATCACAGTTTCCTCTCCCTGCCTCCTCTCCTCCCAGTCTCTCCCCCTCCACACACACATACCCCACCACTATCCACTCCTCCTTTCTCTCCAGAAAAGTTCAGGTCTCCCATGTATATTGGCCAGCTTTGGTGCATCAAGTTGCATTAAGACTAGGTACCTCCTTTGCTATTAAGCCTGGAAGATACAACTCAGTAGGAGGAAAAGGTCTCAAAAGTAGGTAACAGAGTCAGAGTCTGCCCCTGCTCCTACTGTTAGGATTCCCACAAGAAGACCTGGTCTACATAGTGAGTTCTGGGACAGCCAATGCTACATAGAGAAACTCTGTCTCAGAAAAAACGTGGGAGGGGCACCTCAATATAACCTTTATGTCAGCATAATATATTCTGTTGTACAAACATATCAGATCCATTTCTCGTTTAACTGTGCGAGGTTAAAGTCACTGGAGTCAGTTGGGATTCTGGGAGTCAACCAAATCTGATAGGCACTCTTAACTTGTGCTATGTTTTGAGTTGTTCCCTTTCTAGGACAGAAGGGCCCTCTGCACAGGGTGAGTCCTCTCTAGGACAAATGGGCTCTCTGCACAGGGTGAATCCACTCTAGGACAAATGCGGCCTTTGTCAAGGGGAATTCCACTTGACCTCTGCGCAATATCTACTGAGTGTTTGGGCCCTGATCTTGTTTTAAATGACTCCCTACTTGGAGACCAGTCGCACAGCTCTCATTGCCTCCTTTTCCCATTTTATTCTGTTGATTTTTACCCTGAAATGCTGCTAAGTTACAGCTCTATGGCTCTGAAACTGTTTTATTGAGGAAGGGAAAACTTTTCTCTGTCCCTACACACATCTTTGAACTGCTTTCTGATTGAAGTCAAGGAGCTGTTTAAGTCCCTGTTCTCTAACAGGTAACTGTTGTATGACTGCACTTTCCCCATGTCTGCTTGCATTTTTCTTGGAAAGACTCTTCTAATCTCTACATCCACCCTTCCCTGTAGGGATGAATCTTTCTGCTAAACTCCTCTCCCTCTAGGTTCTTCTACTCTGTACCCCCAACCAGGTGTACTTTGCTTTCAAATCTTCAGGTTTCTCCCCTGTGGATGCTAAAGCTATCTGGGTAATTATCCCCATGAGATAGTTGAGGAAACTAGGGCTCTAAGGCTTAAATGGTTTATCAATGATCACCCAGCTGCGAGTAGAAATAGATGGAAAAAATTGGGTCTGATGATTCTTACTGCGTTTTCAGGGTTATTTTCTGACACACTGAACTTCATCTAATTAGTATAACAGGGAGGGTAAACTTGGAATGGACACACTCTTTAATTTATCTTAAGCATATCTATAATTTGTGTTACTTCAGCTTTCTCATATATGTTACTATTAAATGTTTTAATGGAAATTATTATTTGAGCTGTTCTGCATTTTCTGTAAGTCAAATGACTTTGTCTTATAGCGCAGCAGGCTTTTACTAAATACCCAGTCCATGTTGACAATTATCCCCAAATGGCCCTAGATCTAGAGCCAGAAACAAATACCACTGTCACTTAGGAAATAGACAAAAAAGTGTGGTGAAATAGCATGCATGTTTATTTATCAGAGCTGAGTTCCTCTCATTTGTTACTGTTTATCAAAGTTTTACTCCCTTTTACCCATTAGAAGGGAACATGGACTTGTGATAATTATGAACATTCTTAGTGCTTTTGATGATATTTCATTTTAAGTGCTTTTAAATGAGTTTTGAGTTGTTTTGAGTCTGCAGATTTGGAAGTCAATACTATTTCTTGGATGATTTGCTAATGTAGATGGATTTAATATTTCTCCAATCGTTTGTTTACTATATAATGTGTTTTGGGGGTGTGTGCTCTGGTTTTAGCAAACTAATAAGAAATAGACAAGTCCTGGCCCGAGAATCAATGTTTACTGGGTCATAAAATTTACATATTATCAACATTTAATATGGGCTTAGCTGCTTACATTTGAATCTAGAATAGAAGTCCCTTCCTGGCATCACCTGGGAATCAACATGCCCTGGCTCTTCATTTGGAAAATGAACATCATGTGTCATGCATCTCTTGGCAAGTATGCTCAATGTGCTTTTTAAGTGATACAGTTCTAGATTCCAGTATTTTTCTAACAATGACAAATATAATGAGACGAATTTTCAGCTCCAATTTTCAACATGAAATTGAAGCGTAAAGAAGATAACATTAAACCAATTGTTTTGTGGATGTTTTTATTCAGAGTTTATATGAGCGAACATACAAAATAACTTCCCCTTTCCTTCTCCCATCTCCCAGAGTTACTGAAATACATTGACCTTAGAGATCCATTATGACTACTGTAGGTTACTACACATTCTTTTATCACATTTGATAAACATCCACTAGGGAAATATGTTAAAATGACTCTTCTCCCCATAAAAATCAAGGCAAACTTTTTCTGTAAAATAATATCAGAAGTTTCAGGTTTTCAGAGAGCAGTACATGGTTTCTTCTGTGGGTTCCACAGACCAAAGGTAGCTATCAAATTCGTGTAAATGAATGCATTTGGCTGCTCATCAAAGTCACTAGACTTGACATTTGGACCATAGTCTGTGGGTCCTGAGGAGGATAGGGACTGAGTCCATGGGTGAAGACGAGAAACAGTATCAGCCTTGAATCTGTGAACTGTGAAGAAGACTTCAGTGTCAATCTTGGATCTGTGGACTGAGGAAAATGGAAGAGAGGGCTTAGGTACCCAATGATGATGGAAGAAGTGAGCTGAGCAGAAGTGAACAGGTCTTTGGACAAGGGCCTCTGATCTCACTGAGAAGGCAACCTGATTCTAGAGATGCAATGAATTAGTAAACAAGATTCCTGTGGATGACCAGTGCCCTGTGTACATATAACATTTTCTTGCTTTCTTTTTTGTTGATTTTATTGAGCTCTAGATTTTTCTCTGCTTCCCTCCAGTCTTCTCCCCTCCCTCTCAACCCTCTCCTATGGTCCCCATACTCCCAATTTACTCAGGAGATCTTGTCTT
>LOJH01040733.1:0-10213 GCA_001685095.1 Ellobius talpinus
GAGGCAGGGAGGGGAGCAGAGAAAAATGTAGAGCTCAATAAAATCAATAAAAATGTCACAATTCTTACCCTTTGTGATACCTCTTTTACCTGGCCTTATAAACATCTGTACTGTCCAGGGTTATATCCTGGTCTCTACTCTGCCTGCTCAACAGATCCTTCAGTGTGACCCCAATACATGCAAGACTTGAGCCACTCAGTGAATTCAAATAAATCCCATCCGCTCCGATGTCTTTGCTGAATGAAGAATTGCCCTGAGTACATATAGGAAAAGAAAGCAGACTTGGAATTCACGTACATTCCAGACTGTGTTTCTGTACTTATGGAAGTTTTTCACCTACAGAATAAGGACAGTTACATCACAAGTATCTACCCGTGCAGCTTTTTCGTGAAATAATGCATGTAGATGCACGCAGTTAGCACTCGATAGTCTCAACTACTGTTAGAGGTTTCTGCCTAAAGACAGCGAAATTCAACTTACATAAAAAAAAACCAACTCAATCCTTCCCTTTCACTTCAGCGTGGTCATAACTACATTGTAATTTTTGTCTCTCAAAGATTAATATCTATAACTATTCTTTAAGCTAAATAGTAGTTGCTCCCATCTTAAATATGAGCATACTGATGAACAATTATTAAAAATGTGGCAAGATTTCAATCCTGTTCTTTCTGAGTTCCAAATTCATAGTGACTGGCACTGACAAAGAGGTTCAGAGCAGAAATCCCACACCAGTAGCTTGGACATTGATTTAGACAACGTCCCTTTCATTCAGTGCTATCTAGCAATGTGCTAAAGAATGGGTTCCCATCAAAGACTAAGCCCTGATCTGCAGCATCTGCTGACTGAAGCCACCAAGGGAACATCAATGAAAAGACATGTTTGAATCCTGAACTCTGGCCTAAATCCAACTTTAGTCCAAGTCAAGGTGCTGAAAAACAACACGTAGGGAGATGGCCAAAGTGCTTATCCTGCAAATGTTGAGGACCCAGCAGCCAGCTGAAAGCCTGTAACCCCAGCACTCAGGATTTATAGAGATGGGATCCCTAATGAGCCGGCTGGCTAGACTAGTGGGATCAGGGAACTGTGGGTTCAAATGACAGACACTGTACCTCAATGTGTAGGTTAGAGGGTGATCAAGGAAGACACCTGATGTTAACCTCTGGTCTCCACACGCACAAACAGATACTTCCACACGTGCACATACACACACATGAACATGCACATTTGTACACACACACGCACAGGCAAAAATAAAGAATAAAATCATGGTGTGGCAGCAACCCGAAGGACTGTTTGATGACAGGTTTCAGAAGTGTCCTTTGTCTTTTTTTTCAGCTTTACCTGGCAGCTTCAGTAAATTAAGCCCCAAGACATCCAACTGGAGGCCATTATGGTACATGTCTTCTTATGCCCTCCACTGCTCCGTCACCCTTCACTCTGTATGTCCCAGCATGGCTGTACACCGTTCTATTCCCCAAATGGCCACACTCTACTCTTTCTGTGCAATGCGCAGGCAGTTCCTTTAGCCACCACCCCTCCACCCCACCACCTTTGTCTGGCTGACTCCTATTCTCAACTTTCTGTATGAGTATCAAACATCAGCGTTCCTTGGAACTGACAAAATATCAAACAGTAGGAATTAAGTTAGAGTAGCTCAAATGTCCAGTGACTGACATTTGTTCATATGGACAAAGCTGAGTTTTCATAACCCATGTGGTTATGAAAGGGACCCTGGTCCCTTAAGGAGGACCCTCTGGACATGGTGGCACACACCTGTGATCCGAAGTTTAGAGCCATCCATGGCTAACTACTGAGTTCAAGGCCAGTCCAGGTTAATGAGACTCTGTCTCCAAATGCTCATCTAAATAGAAAGGGGTCTGAGATGTGGGTCCAAGGGTTTCAGCAATGACTTTTGAAATATTGTAGGACCATTTGATATCTGCTTGCTTGTCTGTAACTTAGAACAACCAAGGACTGCTTTTGCAATGACAAATACTTACTTGGGTAAGATGCTTTTATTGTTAATATCTTTATATCACAATGGTTTATCATTGTAATCAACTTTGGACTAGGATGACTAGCTGACTATTTACTGGGAGCAAAAGAGAACCTGAAAAATAATGACACTGATAATATTTTGGAAGTAACTCATCATGTGTTGTACAAAAATGACTAGAACTGAAGAAACCAGACACCCTCTTGGGTTAATCTCTTGATTATCTTTCAACTAGTGTTACTTCAATCAGATTATTTGGCAAAATACTATGTGAGTACTGACTCTCCTTCAACTATCTTGTGAGTAATTCCCTTTCCATTCTCTTTGTCACCAGGGTCAGGAGAACGATCATGTCCCTTAGAATATGCAAGGCCTTTACTTATCATAATTTCTTATTGGTTCCCAGAGACTCTCCTGCCACAGATTCCCTTCTTCCTAATACCACCAGTTCCTTCCATTCCCTGCCAGAACTCGGGGACCCTGTGGGTGTCTCCTGTTGGGGTTTCCCATGCATTTGTACATGCTGTGCTCTCTGAGATGTCTTATGACACATACATGTGCATGTACACTCACAGTGCTATGGTGTTGTCATAGCATCACATTGTGCCACAGTAATGAGCCAGAGGAGGGAGCCCCACCTCTCCTGGGCACACTGAACCAGTGTTAAAGCACAGTCTATGTCTGTTCAAGTGAGTGTTAGAGATGAGTTCTCTAAATTCTTCTTGCAAGTACTCCTACTGATGTTTATCTTCTTGTAAACAAGAAAGGATATTGGGGGATTGTGGTGTCCTGGCTGCTCTGAATAAAATGAATGTCACTTGGAGTCCAGGAGGCAGATTATTCAGTAAAGTGCTTAAGCCATGAGGACTAGAGTTCTATCCCCAGGACCCATGTAAAAAACGGGTCGTAATTCCCGTGCCATGGAGACAGAGACTGGCAGATTCTTGGGACTCCTGGCCAGCTAGTCTATCCTAATCAGTGAGCTCCAGACCAATAAGACACTGTCTCAAAAAACAAGACGAACCGCTCCTAAGGAATGATACCTGGGGCTGTCCTCTGGCTTGTACACATATGTATAAACATGCATGAGCATACATACACTTCCATAAGAATATGTATACACACACACACCAAAAGACTCTCAAATAGCCAGCTGAACTACCCTCCTGACAGTACCAGCTATTTAAATGTTCCAAGGACACTGAGAAAACCATAGAAGGATTAAGGCTGATTCTGCTCATTTCTCAAAAAAGCCAACCCAGGGCTTTTTCAACTAGTTTGTACCAGACTTTTTGTTATCATTAGTCTCAATTAAGTCAACATCAGGGCTTCTTAAACTTTTGCACCCACGACCCTGTAATGCCTAGATCATGGAGTCCCCCTAAAACCAACTAGAAGACTGAGTCCTGTATGGAAAAGCAAAGAACCTTTATTTTCACACAAGTTAGCAAACTCGGACTCTCCATGTGTCCAACATATTGAAGTGATCAGAGAGAACCGAACTCAGTTGGGGTTGCGTTTTTATAGTAGCAATGGTAGGGGTGAGGGATCTCTAAGGTTCAGGACTATTGATTGGCTGACATTTGTCTAGGGGTATCCTGGTGAAAAGCGATGGGTGTGTGCTGGCAGGTGATCCTATCTACAATGGTTGCAATGTTAGGAATTTCATTTTGATGGTCTGTTCCTGGGTGGTGCCAGCTTATGGCTTTTCCTAGAACCTGGTGCTGCCTGCTATAGCAGCTGTGTGGCCTGGGCCCCATGTGTGGCCAGGCTGCCCTGGGTTCCACAAACCCTTTTCCATTATAGCAATTTTTTACACAACTTTGGGCATAGGGTGTATACCATAGATATACAAATCAAATGTTACAATAAATCATAAAGAAAAACTTTAAGCAATTATTTGGTTCCCCTTGAATGTTACTATTAAAGATGAAAGCAAATTTGCACACTAGTAACAGAAATGTATATATTTGTTTGTATATAAAGAATTGAAACGAGGCTGGAGGGATTGTTTAGCAGTTAAGAGTACTGGCTGTTCTTTCAGAAGACCTAGGTTTGATTCTAAGTACTTACATGGTGGCTCACAACAACCTGTAAATCTGGACATGGGGGATCTAATTCCCTCTCTTTTGGTCTTCATGGGCCCTGCATGTACATGGTGCACAGACATACATGGAGGCAAAGTTTCCAAAAAACACATAAGATAAATCAATAAAATGTTTAAAAAGAATTAAAACGTAGCTGAATATTTGATACTATAGGATACACAGCATCTTCATCTTCAATATTTTTCAGAGTTGGCTGACATTTTGATCTTATTATCATCAATGCTAAGAATGCCTTTGCATAAATACACATCACAAAATGAAAAAAAGTATTTTTATGATCACTAAAAAATTGTTGAAAATTCTGTCCTACTCATAATCATTCAATGATTTTTTAGTGAAATTCAAGCAACTCAAATAGTAATTTTAATGTCAAACATTCTTACAGTACAATCCAAAGGTACATTAATTTGATACATGCTGAGAAAAGACCAGCTAGAAAATATTAGAAGTCTATGTTTTCCATAATTAAATTATTATATTTCTATACAAGCAGAAAACTTTGTATGCACAGTAAGAACATTGCAGTTCACAACATACAATGGTTTTGGATCTGAACTGAAATGTTTCAGGTGGCATTTGTTGGCTGGCATGGCATGAGAGCAGACACAGTGCCAAGTACACACTTTGTGAGTTCAGAACCAGGGCTGCTATGAAGTTGTGCAATGTGATGTGAGCAAGCCTTGTCAGGAACACCTTAGACTCATTATACATTTGATTTTTTAGTTAATTTCTGATCATTGCACACCCAGAATCATTTCACTATTGCCAACATTTTCACAGCCCTCATGCTCAGTCATGTGATCTCCCATATGGGGGTAATAAACCACTGGGCTGGAGATGACCTGCAATCATGCCTACCTAGGCCAAAAAGGGAGCACTTATGTTGGTGGCTTAGTAGAGGAAGTACTGTGGCTAGTGTTAAAACGGCAAGGTTATGGTTTATATTTATGAAGTGTGCTGTGACTGATTTGCTGCCCCTTATCAGGCTATATAAGTGGGTTATGAGGCTGAGCTGATTGACAGACAGTGCAGACAGCAGCAGCAGCAACAGTCAAGCAGCTTATAGGCTGGGCTGTAAAAGGGGCTGGGAGGTCAGCTGCTGGAGAGCTAGGGAAGAGGCAGCTGGACAGTTCAACAGAGTGACTGGGGGAGGCACAGTGGGGTGGGACAGCAGGAGTTCAGAGGAGGGAGAGCTGAGACTGAGTCAGAGAAACTTCTGTCCCTGGTTGCTAGAAGAGTTCAGGAGAGCTGTTGAGCCTTTAGGGCCAAGGATCTCAGAAACCTGAACCCAGGGAGGGAGCCGTAAGAGTGCTTGGTATTAGGGGCTGAGAAATCTCAATGCCTAGGTCTGCTGAGAAGCTGCAATGCGAGTTGTAGCCAAGAGGTGAAGACTCCTGACTCCTAGACCTACAGAACAGAAATGAGGAACACCGAGGCTTGCCTGGAAACTATACTCGCTGCTGCCAAAGGGCAAAGGACCACAACATCCCAGACCCACTCCAGAGGAACTCTTGTAGAGGTCAGGCTGCCAATACCCAAGGCCGGCACAACACTGGAACATTAGGTGGGTCCTGCTGCTGTCAAACAGCACAAAGAAACACAAAGGCTACCAAAATCCAGTACTTGAATGGCTTCTCTCTGCCTACTCATCATTTCGATCTTGGTAGAGCAAAGATCCCAGCTAGCTGATTGGTGAGATTAACATTAAGCCTGCCTGCCTGGTGGACATGATTTCTTATGTTCTAAGAGTCTCAGACTGTGCTACCTATTGTGTTTTGCAACCAGTAATATCATCACTTAAGACTTAGTTTTCAGGCCCCACCACAATACCTGCAAAAGTAATGCTCCCAGAGATGGGGCCCAGGAAGGATAATTTTAAAACCCTCTAGATGTCTCTTAGGCACCTTCATTTTAAATAGCATCATTCCAGGCAACTGCTAGTAGGGTGTCAATGGAGCGACAAATGATTATAAACCCAAGACACAATGTTTTAAAACATCTAGCTCCACTTTAAACTGTGCTTCAAATGTGTAAATACAAATAACAACATGAATTGGCTATAATAAGCAATCTTTCCTGTCTTATCATTGGACACTTGTAAAAAAAGGTTTCACTGGACAGGACTCCATTATTATTAGGTAGCTGTCTTGGGTATTCTTAAACTGAATTTGCATCATAACTCTTAATTGGGGATTAAAAGAAAACAGGCCTTAGCAAGTGCAAGGCTCCCTAGCTTCTCATCTAAGCCCTCAGAACAGCTTAGTGGGAGACCCAGCTTTGGCTTGAATGGCCTCAAGATGTCAATCTGTTGCTTAGTCTGCTGAGCCGCCATGCTATAACCTGCAGTTACAGAATGGAGATGAACTTGGGGTAGAGACCTAGAAGGGCACAGTGAACACTTTATCTGGTGCTCTGACAATTAAATGTGCAAAAGTCTCTACTCTCTGATCCTTGCCTGAAGGACATGCCTCTTTGGCCAGGAGTGATTTGTTGGCCCTATAATACAGGCAGCCTTTTACACCTCCCTGTATGGCTGCTGAAATCTTGGCTCACACTCAAATGCCCCACTTGGGTTTTATTCAGGAAATGTTTCTTCCAGCTGCTTTATTTGCTCCATGATTGAATGTATAAGCTTCCAGAAAGTGCAAGATCACAAGTCAAATGAAAGGCTTTAGTTCCCAGTTCACATAAAGAGATAAAATTTGAAACCAAGGAAACAACAGAACTTGGCTAAATGAAGGACTAGGTATAAATGAGGCAATAACATTCCCACCAAAAGGTCACCACATGCTAAAATGTTCCAGAAAAAACACACTAGAACAACTGTGGTTACTGTAGTATCATTGTTATTGACAGACTTGCAAAGGGATTCAGGGTTCTCTTTAGCATTTAAAATCTAATGCAAAACAATCTGATAGAAATAAAAATGCATTTGCATTTAACAATGAAGAAATGCAACTATATAAGCAGCGCTCCTGTTTTAAGACTTGGAATCGACCTAAAAATGAAATTTGGGTGTCCTGGAGATCAGCTGTTGTTCAAGTGGAGAGCCTGGGCATCAGGATCAAGAGATATGAAAATAAGGCAAAGGCCAGTCTAAGAGGTTTAAGGGTAGGCAGTACAAACTTGTGGTAGAAGAGTGAGTGAAGAACCTGCAGACAGAGAGCTACAGGCCATAGGGCACAAGAAAAAGAGGACCTTTAGCACAAAAATGGAGAGTTTGCCAAAGTATATTATCAAAGATTTTTGGCAGTTAAAGAAGCAAAACACAGAGGTTATTCCCATGATTCTCCAAATAGATACTGGGAAGTATTTAGAGTAGACAAATGTCATCTATTACTTGGGCTCCAGACACATAGCCACATTTAGTGGCTGATTAAGTTGTCTTAAGTCTTAAGTATCACAAATGGGGGCCAACTGTTGTATGCAAAGATTAAACACAATGGTACCTTTAGAAGACTGTGCATAAACACTGATGATGCTCTGTCAGAAGCTATCTGGACCATGAGTCAGCTGTCAATTTTTAAAAGTCTGTTAATAAGGGGGAAATACACCAAAAGTTGTCACGTAGTTATAGAGTTTGTACTGTGTCCCTCAGGTCCCCCAACAGCTGGAAAAATCATCTGCTGGTTTATAGTTGAGGCTCTCCTTAGCCAAAGGCTATAGCCTTGCTCCTGATAGTTAAGCCCTCGTCCTCGGAGGGTAGTTGACATGCAATGTCCACGCAATAGGAGAACAAGTGCAAATGGGTCAGGCTCCATCTATCAGTATCCCCCAGGCTGAACACTTGTACAAGATAAGTATTTAATTGAAAACTTAAAATAAATTAGACATTTATTCCCTGGTATTTTGATCTGTGCCAAAGCCCTTGTCTCTATAAACCAGTTCAAGATCAATATGTGTATTATTTATCACACATAAATGATGTAAGAAACCAATTGTAGGGCTGGAAAGATGGCTCAGTGGTTAAGAGCACTGGCTGATCTTCCAGAGGACCAAGGTTTGATTCCCAGTACCCACATGGCAGCTCACAACTGCCTGTAGCTCCAGTTCCAGGAGAACCATTCAATACTCTCTTCTGACTTCTATGGACACATACACAGACACACACACACCTCAAATAATAAATATTTTAAAAAAGAAACCAGTTGCAAATATTCAATATGCTATGGGTACCTTCTGTACAGTTGGGCAAGCTTCTTTTAATCTGATGAATTGGTTAAGAAAGTTTCTTCTAGCATAAAATTATTAGCATTTAATGAGCACTTACTATGCTACCATGCAATATATTAATCATATAATTTGCATAATGCCCACACTCCCATGATGCAAATGTTACCATCATCTTCTTAAAAACATGAAGTCTAGCCACATTGCTCAGGCTCATCTCAGGCTCTTGGGCTCAAGCAATCTACTTCCAGCCTTCCGAGCAGTTGAGACGACAGACAGGAGCTATTGCTCCCATCCTGTCATCTTCATTTTATTATGCAGGGACCTTGGGAAAAGAAAAGGATTTAGACAGTTTATCTGAAGTCACATCATGAAGAAGGAGGCAGACTGAGATTTTCAATCAATGTGACTCCAAAACTTGTCCTCCTGCCACATTGGATTCTAAAGTGAATTTAAATAAAAGGTGTAATGAGAATGAAAATACAGAAGTGAGTCTTTGTTTTCTAATGGCATCATACGACATGACAAAATATGCCACGTCTAGTTTTTCTCTCAAAAGATGAACCCAACAAACCAGAGATACACTTAAATTCTCAGAAGAAGTGAGTGCAAGCAGTGTAGTCTGCAACTGTTATTTGTTTATACAAGAATTATTTCAGCTAATTAAAGACAGAGGAGTGGGACAATATTTGTAAGGAACAACTGAAGTCAGACATCTTAATTATGCTCTCAGATGAGCACAAAAGAGTAAGCTACAAAAAAACCAACAACTTAATAAAAGCTAACTGTTACATATCGGGATACGGATAGTAGAGAGAGAGCCCATTTAGAGCAATTCAGATCAGACAGCAAGGACTAATCAGAGAGGTTTCATGACAACCATCTGTGGCAACACATATGTAAATGTCAAGTCACAGCTTTATTAGAGGTATTTTCCCTAGGAAATAAAGGACACATTTGTGGTTATCTATTAAAGATGAATAGTATCTAAAAGAGATGTTTATAACACTTTTTAAAAGCAAGTATCAAGACTGCCAAATCATTAGCAAATAGAATCAACTTCCATGGAAGAGCTTGAAGGAGCCACAGAGAGAAGGGCCCTCATCCTATAGGACTACAGACTACATAGTAGCTTCCCCCCCTATTAGGACCACTGCTTTCTTTTCATCCAGATAAAAAACAGCAGGAGAGAATCCCAACAGAGCATCCTGGCACTACATCATCCAGCCCTCTCTCTACCAACAAGCTGTGAAGTGACCTCATCAGACACAGGCTGTGCTAGTCAAACTTTTCATTAGTGTAATAAATACCTGACATACACGCAAAATTCAAAAGGAAGAAAAATACTTATTTCTGGCTCAGAGTTACAGCCCATGGCTGGCTGGTTCCACTTCTAGGTCAGAGTGGGGAACAGCATCATGGGAGGTAAGGCATGGTGGTGCAAACTGCTCAGCTCATGGTGGCCAGCAATCAGAAGGAAGAACACAGACAAGTTACCCTTCAAAGTCACAGCCGCAGTGACCTATTCCTTAAACCAGGCACTATCTTCCAAAAGTCCATTCAGTTCTGAACTCAGTAATGAATAATTCATTCATTAAATCAGAGATTCTGCCATCCAGTGACCTCCCAATGGCTGGATCTACCAGCTGTGGTATAAGCCTCAAAACATAAACCTTTTGGGAAGGCACAGGCCTGGGATCCAGTTATCTTCTAGAGAAAGGTCTTCTTTTATGGAAAATTCTGACCTCAGCATCCATTTCTAGAAAGAACACCTTCCCTGGCTTCTCCACTCATGCTCTACATACTTAAAAACACATCTCAATTTGATGTCTCCTGTCACACTGAATGGGCACCATGAACTTGTCTGAGTTTTCTGTCCTGTCATGTTCCTGCAGTTGTTAAGTCCCAAAGAAATCACACAGAGGTCTACATTAACTAT
>LOJH01040734.1:0-14550 GCA_001685095.1 Ellobius talpinus
ATATATATATATATATAAATTATTTATATATTTATATAATAATTATATTATTTATGTATTTATATGATATATTATATAAAGAGAGAGATCAGAGCGATCACAACATGAGATTATCAGAAAATCCCCGCACAAAGCAGCCCTGCTCCCAGGCTTGTTTTAGCTCTCCACTGTGGACAGGAGTAGCTTAAATGAGGCCATGAGTGTAATCTCCCATGATGGCGTCAGAGCTCCTCAAAGAAGAAACAGTGGTGAACTCAGTGTCCAGACAGGGCAAGCAGGAAGCCAGGGAACTGCTCCACCACCAAGGAATTGGCCTACACTGTGATCCAGGACTCCCCAGCCTCCACACCTGAAAGAAAAAGCGTTTCTGTCTGTGAACCACCCAGGTGGCATTTCGTTATAGCCACCCAAACTGTCTTGGACAGAACGAGGATAATTCCACCCCCTAACTGCATCATAAAATCTTCAAGGGACCACATCTTTGTCACTATATTCTCAAATTTTAGCTACCATCAGACAAACACGTGTTTGTACAATGAACGAACGAATGAATGAATGATTTCCCCAGTCCTCACCCAGAGTGTGGATAGTCTGAGCTAGCTCTGACGCTAGCTGCAAAGTACACAGAAAGGTAGGGATACATTAAACTCTAACCTTACTTTTAAGATTAAATAGCTGCGTGAATCTAATCTGGAAACGGCAATCATCTTCAATAATCATCTGTTACAGTCACAAAATATAAATATGAAGCCCACCTCTCAGCTGCGTCACCCCCAAGGGCAGATGCCACCCCACCCCCACAACCCTCCCACAGCCTTCACCGCTGATCCACAGGACAACAGGGACTGAGGAAGCCCTTCTCCCTCCTGTGGACGCCTGGCTTCCCTCGGCAAGCCACCTCAATTCCCAGGACGGGAGCATGCTGGCTTTGGTAATGATTCAGCTGGTTCCACTGAGAGAGCTCCAGCCCATTCCTTGAGAATGGTGAAAATCAGGTTTTTCCGAAGCTGTAACTGTAACAGTTGCTGACAATGGAGGCCAAATGGGCCCGAGATGAGAAGCAGTTTGTAGATCTGAGTCTGGACTCACCAGAGCCAGTTATTCCAACAGAGACCTCCTTGGGTCTCTGAGAGAGCCTGCTTACTGCCAAGTAAACACATCGACAGCCCTCCTGTAATTGAGGAGAAGTCTCCTGGATCACAAATCCATCTCGTAATTGCCCTAGGATTCCACTGAGAAAGTGTCGACATAATTTCCTTTGTGTGTGATTTCCAAAAGGACATGTGTCCTACCCAGTGTTCTCTAAATGTTCCCCATTGATTCTCTCAGTCTACAGTGTGTTGATTTTTTAGCCCAGAGTGTATAAGGTGAAGGAAACAATAACCAAATATAGAAAATATCGATCTGCAACCATTGATTCAAGGCCCTGTGGTGTGAAAAGATTAGTTACTTTTAAGAGAAATACTGAAGGTGACTTTCAACTACTTTTTATTGACTAACAGAGACCAGATAAACCTTTCTGTTCAAAGCCATGCACTCTTCAGAAACCACGGTGAACAACCCTTCTGTTTCCTTGGTTAACAGCAACACAGCACTAGGCTTAGAAATGAAAAGCCCTGGAGTGTGTGTGATAGCAGGGCTCCAATCTGCAGCCTTGAAGACACCAGGGAAGTAGTCTCTCGCTGAGCTACACAGAGTTACCCCACTTTTCCAAAATATATAAGCATACAGTAAATCTAATGACCTGTGGTATTTTGATTTAATGATATACCTAGTGTTCAAGTGTTTATTATATCCTGGCAAGAGGCATGCATGCATGTGTGTGTGTGTGTGTGTGTGTGTACAGATGGGTGTGCAGATATATGTGGCTATATGTATGTGCGCAGGTATACATGTACATGTGAATATGTATGACCTTGGTTGGCCCTCATTTATTCCCTGACTCCTGAAAATCTTTTAAATCTATATACAATAAAGATATCCTGCCTTCCTGCATGCTGAGAGTGCCGCCCTGTGCCCTTCTGCAACCTCCCCGTGGTCTTATTTAGGTCTCTCAGCAATCAATTAACGATAGTAAATTCAAACCCCATCAAAATCCTGTATATGGTGTTAGTAAAAACCAGGGAACTTCAGTTCTGCCTGGAGAAGCCCACCCTATGCTCTGGGTCTGTTTCTATAATACCTCTCTTCCACTTCACTTTCATACTTAAATATATATTAAAAATGTCTTTATTCAACATTAACTCTACTTCATAAGGATTGTTCCTGAAATGCTTTTCATCACTGAAATAATGAGTCCTGGTTTAGCTTTAGTTAAAGTCCCTAAATGCTAGGACTACTTCTCAGGTGACAGCTGGTAGCCCAGGGGCTCTGCCTCCTGCCTCTGCCACACGCAACACTGACAGCTGGATCTCCTCACATCCATTCTCTAGAGAGGCAGCTTCATCCTCGTCTCTGGGTTTTCTACTTTCTCAGCCCAGATGAGACAAGCAGAACCAGTAGTCTCCCAACCCAGCAAGAGGCTGAGGGAAAGTGCTGCAGTATTAGGACTCTCCTCTACACATTTACCCCACAAACAGGAATTATTGCCTCACTACAGGTAAATCCAAAAGCTTAACAAAGTAGTTAGGAAGAATGTCCGTAACTCTCCAATGACTGTTTTTGCACTCAGCAACCACTTAGCTCATTTCTACTATGTACTGAGTATTCAGTAAAAGCTTGAGGGTGATTGAGGGATCTAGGAGGACTTAGTGGGAGGAATGGTACTAAATACGGTCAAACTACGCCACATTTACATATGAAATTCTCAAATTATTAATAAAAATGCTATGTTTTCATTCACAAGCTTGTTGAATGAAAAACAAATGGTTCCTAATTTCCTAATAATTACTGCTGTCCTTCCCAGGGCAATGCAGCTACTAGCAATAAGAAATGACTTCTGCCTTCTCACCCAGTCACTTAGCCAGAGTCTGGACAAGCTGAGCGTCTGGTTTGAGAGAAACCTAACCATAGAAAGGAGAGCCCGGGTCAGACCGAGCCTTGAACAGGAACTAGAACATGGTTCCAGCGTCTTTGTTTCAAGGTCAGCCTGCACCATGGACGGCGGTGCTGTAACTTCGCAGTTTAGCCCACATTGGCATGCTGCAGCAGCAATGTACATAGGTGAGAGCCAAACCCCGCTGCAGCCCGAGCCGGCGGCTAATTAGCGGCACCTGCATCAAGGCACGATTATCATCGAGCTATTAGGTTACTGTTTGCATTACAGGGTAACTGATTAGACCTGTCAGATTATGACAGGACGGGCTTCACTTTTTAGTTTACATATAAATTTAAATGTCACCATTTTAAAAGCTAAAAAAAATCTTTAGACATGACAGTGGCTAGTTTTGAATTTTAGTTACAGACCCCATTTGGCAGTGACAGGATTATCGGTCAATCCCTAAGAAACTAGGCAGTGTACTCCTATGAACAGATACACCTTTTTCATATTCACAGCAGAGTTTCCCCCCCCCTTGGCCTCGAGGTTCCAATGACAAGTTCTAAAGCTGTTCACACATGATGGTCCGTCCTCACGCTTCATAATATCCACATACCCAGGTGCCCAAGACAGATACTCTGATTTAACAAAACTCACCTTCTGCTCCCATGGAGATGACCCCAAGTCTCCAAGTTGCAGGTTTCCTCCATTAACTACTGGGCCCTTCACTGTTCCAGACACGGGACACCTCACTGCAATCAGCATTACGTGATAGTCCAACTTTTGGGCATGGTACCTGCCGACCACCGCTAATATTTTGTGCTATTATATTTGCCTTCAGATGTCTAAAGGGCACAAAGAATTATGTCTGGAAAGCCTTCAGAGAACAGACCCAGCATGAGGAAGTGTCTGTGTCTTTGTGAGTGTATGTGTGTGTGTTTCTGTGAGTGTGTCTGTGTGTGTTTGTGTGTCTCTGTATCTGTGTGCATGTTTATGTGTCTTTGTGAGTGTATATGTGTCTGTGTCTCAGTGTCTGTATGTATGTGTTGTGTGTCTCTGTGAGTGTGTGCTTGTGTCTGTATATATGTATACATTTGTATAACTATGTGTGAGTGTGTGTCTGTGTGCATGTGGAGACCAGAAGACAACATGAAGAGCTGGTTCTCTTCTTCCGCTATGTAGGCCCCAGGGGTCAGACTCGGGTTGTGACGGGTGGCAGCAAGTGCCTTTACCCACTGAGCCATCTTGCCACCCTGAGAAGGGAATAACTTTTAACAGTCTTTGCAACTAGAATGGGAACTTCCCAAGATAAATGAATTATCTACTTCTCAGGAATATGACAAAACTTGGCACAAAGTATAACCTATAGGGCTTGGACACATTCTCATGACATGCTGACTCTACAAAATTCTTAATTCTATGTAGTCATCTAATAGTATTAAAAGTAAATGCAATTTGAAGTTAATGATGTGAACATTATTATCACTTAATCAAACCACTTTTACAGTGCATTTATTCACCTTGGCTTCTCAGAAACTAATGAAAGAAACTGTGCCCCAATAATAAGGGATGGACGCTGACTGCCGACCTGGTCCTTTATCACACATCACTGGTGCCTCCATAACCTTGGATGAGTAATTTCCCTTCTCTATTCCTGGATTTTCAGATGAAGATGGACACAATTTTACATATGCTGTGCTAATCAATATGGGGTAAAAGTGTATGGAGAGCTTGCTGGAGGTACAAGCAGTCCTGATTAAAATCTATGACTCTCTCTCTGTCTCTCTGTTTCTCTCTGTCTCTCTCTGTCTCTGTCTCTCTCTCTCTGTATCTCTCTCTCTCTCTCTCACACACACACACACAGGAGAGAACTAGTTTGGATGAAGGGGGCCAATAAGAGTGAAAAAGAAATAAAGAGAAAGTAACAGGTTGGTGATGATCAAACACACTGCATACATGTGTGAGATTATGAAAGGACAACTTAAATTTTCAGTTAAGAACAAGATAAGTCACAATTCCTGTTCATGAAGCCTGTTATACAGTAGAACAGGAAAACAAAGCAGAAAATGAATATTTGCATACTATGTTGTCTGATTGACAGAAGATACACAAGGGAAAGAGCATACAGGTCCTGTTCACAGAGGGATCAGCACTGTAAGAGCAAAGACAACACAATGAGAGCACAGATGGAAAGTATTTGACACAAAACAGTCAACAAAGCACCCAGTTGATTATTTCATGGCTTCAGAAGAAAACACAGAGAAAATTGTGTGGGAAAACTAGGTAAGAAAAGAAAGACAAATGTTTTCCAAATTATTCTATAGATATGTAGATAAAATGAGGGAAAAAAATCCATCCTTCTTAATGCATGGTAAAAGGAGGAAGAGGAGGAAGAAGAAGAAAAATGAAGGAGGAGAAGAGGAAGGAAGGATGGAAGGAGGAAAGGAGGGAAGGAGGAGGGAAGGAGGGAGAGAAGGAAGGAGGAAAGGGAAAGACCAAAAAGAAGGAAAAGAACAGAAAACCACCTAAGGGTTTTCCCAGAGCCCTGGCTAAAACCCTCTCTGTGGCCTCAGTTTTACACACTGTCATAGTTAGGGATTTTATTGCTTTGAAGAGACACACTGACCACGGCAACTCTTTTTTTTTAAAGATTTATTTATTATGTATACAGTGCTCTGTCTGCGTGTCTGCCTGCAGGCCAGAAGAGGGCATCAGATTTCTTTATGGATGGTTTGAGCCACCATATTTTTGCTGGAAATTGAACTCAGGACCTCTAGAAAAGCAGGCAGTGCCCTTAACTGCTGAGCCATCTCTCCAGCCCAACCACGGCAACTCTTATAAAGGACAACATTTAATTGAAGTGGAGGCTTACAGTTCAGAGATTCAGTCCATTGTCATCATGGCACAGTGCATGGCAGCATGCTGGCAGACACGGTGCTGGCTACATCTTGATCAGAAGGCAACAGGAAGTAGACTCAGACACTGGGCAGTATCTCGAGTATAGGAAACCTCAAAATCCACCTTTTCAGTGACTTACAATCGCCAACAAGGCCGTAGCTACTCCAACAAAGCCACACCTCCTAATAGTGCCACTTCTTAGGAGCTTATGGGGGCCGATTACATTCAGACTACAACAGGCACAAAAAACTCAGTTGGCCTCGGCTCTCTGACTCCTTTATCTAAAGTCTTGGGAGTTAATGGCTACTTGGGGATAATAGATAAGTCTATGACCTTGCATAAGGAAGGGACTCTGAATCTTAAAAGTTCTCACGTTCAGTCCAACAGAAGGTTGGAGAGGGGCCGTCTGCTCGGCAACCAAGAGAGAGCAAGCACATAAGCCCCTACCTGTCCCAGGTTTGCTGTGCATCAAAATATAAAAGTATCTCATCTGGGTCTGTAGGCACCAGCAAGAAAGACACACTGGGCCTGGCCTGGGCTTTTGAAAACCTCAAAGACCACCTCCACTGACACCCTCCTCCAACAAGGACACATCTCCTAAGCTTTTCAAATGGTGTCACTCCCTGGTAACCACACCTGGTAATCTATGAGGCTCTGGGGACATTCCCATTCAAGCCCTACATATGTCATTGTGATTAACACTTAGTCTCCAACATTCTAAAACAAAGTGTTGACAGATAAATATCAGGCAAACAAGATCTCACAACCCCAATCTGTAAAATACAGTGGTCAACAGAAGTGGGAGCAAAAGTCAGCAGAAATAAAAGCAGGCCCTCAAGAACTTCACCTACTGGGAATGTCGGCTTAAAAAAAAGAATGCATAAAAGAAACATACATCATGAATTAGAAAGAACACAGAAGGGTAGATAGAAAGGTTTGGAGAGAGCAACGAGAAGAGGAAGATGAAGCAATTATATTATAACCTCAAAAGTAAAAGAAACATATTTTTAAAGAGGAAATAGACAGTGGCTCCAAAGTGAAAAATTTGGAAATGATAATGATTTTACTTGTAATGGAGTAGAACACATATACACACACGCACACACATAAACACACGTGCACACACACACACATGCATGCATGTGCACACATGCACATACAGCACTCGCGCACACACACAAGCATGCATACACACATCACTCGCACGCCACTGAAAATAAAATTGAAACTGAAGTCACAAGCAAAGACAATGGACTTCTGAAATTAGTCATTTCCAAACTGGATCTTACAGATTGAAATTTAAATGCTATAAAAATCTTAGGAAAATTAAGGATTGAAAAGTAAACGTTAGTCTAGTCCTTCTGTAAAGAACTAAAGAATCTTTGCCTTTTAATACAGCAGGCTAAGGTGTCCAAAATCTTGGGCCTTTTTTAGAATTACTTTATTAGCAATGAGACAGCTGTCATTTTACAGCTGTCAATAAGATCACCTAGGTAGACACAAGGACCTAAGAGCTGTTTATGTTTAGACAACATGGCACCAACTTAGGTATCCTGTGGGAGTCAGATGAAACCCTGGGTATCAGGGGCCTATGAATCAGCATGAAATGGCTGACACTGGGTGTCCAGGGATCCCCCAAGGTAAACAGTGATCTAACTGTTATATATAACTGTCCCTAGCAGAATGTCACGTTTATGTGGGTTCTGTATAAATATGGCCTTAGGGCCAGAGACCTGAACCTTTGCCATCAGCAGTCTGCTTGTGTGCCTCTTCCTCCACACAGTGTGCCAGTTTGCTCATTTGCCTACACTTGTCTATGTTTGATTCTGTGTCCATGTGTGCCTGAGTGCCTGCTTGTGCCTGCCTGTCTTAGCTGTTTTTGCCTGGAGTAAATAAGGAATGTCCCAGCCTCCAGTGACCCTCCTCCTTTCCCGACACTGGAGCAAGGACTTCACATACGTTCTGTAAAGAGTTTCTGTTACAGGAAAATGAGAGTGGCGGTCTAATTTCTGTCCTTAATGACACTGTGCCACAGACGAGGGAAGTTGTCAAGAAAGACTAATTGGGCTCACAGTTGATTCAGCCTCAGGGAGCCCCATCTGGTAATGGGTATCTGTTGGCAGAGTCCCAGGCAGTGCTGGGGTTCCCATGGCAAGTGGCAGGGAGTGTAGGAATGTGTAGAGCTGTCTGGCCTCTCTCCTGTCATAGGCTTTCTACTATTCAACCACAGGAGCCTGACGGTGACAATGTCACCTGACCCCAGTCACCTCCCCCAAATTTCCTCTGAGCGTTATCTTTGGATAACTGGGTCAGCAGAGACTGGATCGTAACTTGAGTGTCAGATAGGACAAGCACACAGGACTGCATCCCTGAGGGGGTCTGTGTTGGCACATTTGGGTCTGTGTAGCATGACTCGCCTGCATTCATTGGAGTCACAGAAAGTGCCCGGCTTGCATCTTGACAGCTGCAGCCAGTGAGATCTGGATCAAAAAAAANCCTGCAACAAGAGAATGAGAAGGGTAACTTCCCAGGCAGGGCTGCAGAGCCAGGCAGCATGCGCCCTCTGGTGGAAGACTGCGTCAGCTTCACCGGGAAAGCCAAGGGAAACTGCAGTCTGGCCCAGAGACTCATCCCTTCCCTGTGTTTGAGGAAGAAAATAGAACAGCAAACCTTACAAGCACTGGGGAAGAACTTTCATCAGGTATGCGAATGAAGTTTTTAACTGTTATAGAATGATTAATAATAATAATATTAATAATATTAATAATGGTGATAATAATAATAATAATAATAATAGAAAATGATGAGAGTTGTCCAAGGTATTGTTTGGAGGGCAGAAAATGGGATTTAAAACAGAATTATTAAAAACGAGCTTATGCCTTCCACTTATTCTGCATCTCTATATTGCAGTTATATGCTTGTGCAAACCAGAACTACACCACACTCTGGCGTTAGCTACTAGGTGATCAACAGGCTTGCCCTGGAAAACCAACTCTATTTACAGACTGAAGTGTACAATCTAAGTCGGGAGTTGAGGAATTACAGCTGACAATGGTCATGCAAAAACGCAGCACATAGCAAAAGAGGGAATGCAGAGTGCACAGCACAGACTCCCACGGGAGCTGGGAAATGCTGGAGGCCGCTACACAGACAAGACTTTTCGCTGTGCCTGGACAGACAGACACAGGTACAGAGAGACAGCACAGAGTGAACCTCAAAGATGGAAGGGATCGTGTAAGGAGGGTGTAGAGGGTGACAACCACGGCATCAAGGTCTACCTGGTACTGAGGTATTCACATATAGGAGCAAAAGGCACCTGCTTGGAAGAGTCAAAGGTCAGGGGTCAGAGGCTGTCACCTAGCAGGCAAAGAAACTTGGGCCACATTACAAAGGCGGGAAAAAAAAACCACTAGGGTTTTCCACAGTCGCTTTTGAGATGATTGTCAAAGGAAGGCTCAGAGAGAGAAGCATTTAGAAAAGAAAAAAAAATCTTTTCCAAGAGAGCAAGAGTATCATACTTCAGAAGAACCAGCTAACCAAACGCCTAAAAGAGCTTAAACCAAAAAGCTACACACTTACCCACCCACACTACCAAGCTGATGTCCGTCTGTCTAAAGGGGAAAGCAACCTCTTCCTCACACGGTTGAGATATTCAAGGGTTGAGGTACGCCTCCACAGCATGACAACTAGAAGGTGGGAAATGGTTCGCAGAAAACAGTTTGGGTTCGCTAGAAGGGTCACCCCAGTCGGAGTGACCTTGTTATGTTTGTTTTCCTCTTGTCATATGTGATGTTCTGGGTCATACGAGGGCAGGCAAGGATGTCACTTTTGCTTCTACATGATCAAAGCAGGATCGAGGCCAATACACCAGACACGGGTGGGGGGGTCGGTGTGGGTCAACCAGCTGATCAAAGGCATATCACACAGCAGCAAGGGTGTCACACAGAGATGATATCTGTCTTGCCAGCCCTTCTCAAGCTGATAGTCCTCTTCTGATAACTGCCAGTTAATTAACCCAACTGTGGGTGTGTTCTGGAGTTACTATCAACAAGACAAATGATATAAGCTTCATGAGGAGGGTCTATAATTCAATTATTATTAATTAGGCAGTACTTATCTAGGGAAGGGTCCTCCTGCAAGATCCTTCACACAGACACACACACACGCACACACATGCACACACACACAGAGGCAATCCATGTCATTGTCAGTACATGTCTTTTTTATTACGAATTCCAAAACACAGTTTATTCTTCATTTACTACAGTTGGGGTTCCATCATGAATTCAGAATGCACAACTGGTACCCCATTATCATGTCCTTTATCTGGACCCAGAAAGAGAAAAGTAAAGCTGAAAAATCTGTAAGTGGGTGTCACAGTGCCTCAGCCATTCTAGGCTTCCTGTTATTTCTGCTGCCTGGCTGCACCTGCTCCACACTGATGGGAGGGAGCGCTTTCAAAACCGTGGCCGTGTTTGGCCTTTACCCGTTTTCCACACCACCTCAGATTTTCACCTAAGCTGATTGGATGATAATTTATTTTAAAAAGTATCACATGGTGACAATGGGGCAGAAGGGAATCCCTCCTCCAACTGGATTCTCGAGTGGGGCGCTCAAAGTCAGGAACACGTACGGAAGCTTTATCATCGCACCCTCTTTTTTGCTCTTATGCTTTCTTTCCTCTTTTTGCTCCTGGCGTTCTGGAGACAGGGTCTCACTATGTAGCCCACGTGGGATCCATGACGCCACTGCTCCTGCCTTCTGAGTGCTGGGAAGCCAGGCATGTACCAGTGTGCTGGAGCAGCTGGCTCCATCTTGACCGTCTCTGAGTGTGGTTAGGTTACACACAGTCACACCGTCGGTGGACAATCTCCAGTGCTCTTCTCTGATGGCAGAACTGAAGGTTCACACCCACTGGGTGCCAGTGCTGGCTCCGCTCCGCTGGTCCATGAGCTCCTTCAACGTCTTATGTCACTAGCAACACTGTTCCGTCTGCCCAGCCTGTGTCTCCTCTCTTGACATCCGCATGCGCCCCTGCCCTCCCTTACGATCCCCTTCTCCCTCTGTATCTCCCTGTGTACCGCTGTCTCCTCGGCACATATGTCGGCCAGGGCCACTATTCTTTATCTCCCTGATTCGTTTACAGTAATTCTCAGCCCTCTTTCTTTGTTTTGCGAAGTTTCACGATTGTTTTGTGAGCTCTTCCTATGGCACACAGGCTGGCTTCTCACTTCTCCTTGTCCTGCCTCCGCCTCCCAAGTGCTGAGATGACAGGTATGTGCCACGTGCTTGGCTCAGTCTGGATTTTGAACAAAGGTCTTTGGCGTTTCCTGAAGGCTGTGTCAACTACTGCAAAACTGCAGTCTTCTGGGTAGATGCAGCGGAAAAGACTTAGGACACTTGTTAACCTTAGGTGACGTTAACTTATCAAAACTGGAACTTAGGGCTGCAGAGATGGCTCAGTGGTTAGACACATGCAGAAGACCTGGGTTTAAATATCAACACAAAAGTGACTTAACATTCACAACAGGAGTACCAAGCACACACTATCTAGCTCTGTTTAATGGAACTTGTGCTGGCCAGCTCCTGAGTGCCCCCTACCCAGCTTCACCCTCCACCAAATTCCTCCCCAGGTGTGAGATCTTGGATCAGACAGCAAGGACACCATCGTGGGCTCCCTGCCAGGTTCCTCCTTGCTGCTGGGTGATGCCAAGTTCTGGAACCTCTCTACCTCTGAGTAGGTTAGGATGGGGTACTGGCTGCCCACTGCTGTGAGATCTCATCCTGTTTCCTTAACCCTACTGACAAATATTGCTTCATTAGGTACCCCATTCCGGTATCTGCCCCCATCACCCCCACACCATCCCACTCTTTCAGAGATTCTTGTCAGGTAACCAGTGCACAGCCAGCTTGAGCTGTAATTTCTATGTAATTCTGCACAGTACATTTATGACGCTCCTCATTTTCTGATTCCATGTTCCTACATCCTTTCCTTTTGGCAGTGGGAGGCATTTGCGTTCATCACTGCCTCGGTGCATCACAAGCACTGAATAGGGAGTCCCCAGTGTAGACACTAAATGATCAAGAAAAGTGATAAATTCATCAAACATTGCTTCTAAATGGAAGATGGAGTCATTAGTTATACTAAAAAAAAATTCACGCAAATAATGTATAGCATTTTGAAGGCCCTCCCTCCTCTCTCCCTCCCTCCCTTCTTCCTCCCTCCTTCCCCCTCCCCATCCCTCTCCGTCCTCCCCTCTCCTCCTACCTTCCTTCACTCACATTCTTTCTCCAACTTTGCTAACATGGAAAACAAATTCCACTCATACTGGGAAGGAATTTTTAGTCAGATGTAGTGATGACTTGAGACTGAATCGCCTGCAGGTTTCATCCTGTCCTAGCTTTCTACACCCAACCCTTCTGCTTCAGTCCCCTCTGAACGCCCCAGTTCCAGAGGAGGCAGCAACACACAGACAGTCGTGTTCTAAGACCTGGCCGCAAGCTTCTCCCTTCTGGGAGGGTGTAATGGTCATCTTGTGTTCCCCAGTAAGTTCCAAACTATCCACCCACACCAGCTCTTCAGGACAGTTATCAACTTTCCTGATCCTCCAACTCACTTCTCCCAGAAGCTCCCCTTATAATTGGCACAAGCACCTTCTTACAATCAGTCCCTACCCTGTTACCTTCTTGGCAGCTACTTCCAGGACTGAACTCCAAAGGATGCGTTGTAGAGGAACACTTTTGCTCTGCCCTCCTAGGTCCTGCCAACCGATGAAAGACGTCATTGGGGAAAGACAAATTTTGTTGCAAAGTCTTACCTCTCATGTATTTGGAGGCCTTCACGTAAAAGAAATATAGACATGATAGGCAGTGGTATTTCAAGGATGATGAATTGAGAGGGGCTATCCCAAGATGGTAAATTGTGGGAAGGTAAATATGAAGGAATGGGAGTAGTAGGATTCCCCACGTCGATTCTTCTTGGTCATCTCTAGGGTTGCGAGTCTTCTCATGAAATTAAGACAATCAGCATTGTTTTTCCCAGTTCCATAGTTTACCTGCAAATTTAATTCTTTATAGTTGAGCATTATTCTATTGTGTACATGAATCACATTTCCTTACCCACAGTTGATGGACATCTAGGTTGGTTCCACTTCCTAATGGCTGTGAGTAGAAGAGCCATGGCACAGACAAATGCCACATGCCCTCTAGAATATGGGGGTGCCAGAGTCAAGCTTTCAATTTCATGTTTAACTTAGAGCACATGTAGAAGACAGGAAACTAGAAATGGACCTTTGGTGGTGGGCAAGATACAAAGGGAAATGGAATTAGAAAGGGGAATCTGGGAGAAGAAAGGCTCAAACAGGCCACAGAGTGATAGGGTGGGGAAAAGAGAGGCCAAAGGAAGGCTTAATCATGAAGCACGCATGAAAGAAGGTACTTGGGAATTTATCATCTTGCAATCCAAATAAAATATATAAGATGAAAAAATAATAGAACACATAGGATATAAAAGGGAGAATTTGGGGATACAGGCTTATGAATGGAGGGGACAGTGGGGTAAGGAAAATGAGAGTAGGAGGTAGATTAACCAAACCTAAGATGCATGAAGCCTCATGAACCTGATTAGTTTTGTAAGCTAGTGATGTGTGTGTGTATGTGTGTGTGTGTGTGTGATTTTTAAAGGAGTTTGAACAAAGATGCCCAATCTATATTAGTGAGCCATACTGCTTCCAGATGTCGGTAATTTATTTTTTAAAAAAAAATCACAGTGCCAGGCATAGGTTACTCTACAAGTTAGTGAGCAGAGAGGTCCCAGAAACACCCAACTCAATACTGATTATTGCCACTGCTCTTGGGCACCCATCATAAGTACATGGCAAGACTCTGCTTGTGAAGACATCATATGTTTGGGTTGCAGAATACAGAGAAGTCAATCTTGAACCAACTAGGATGCGTTCCCCTTGCCAGCTAGCTTTCACAATGGTGAAAGGTGCTATGTATGATTCTTTGGGGGGGGAACACATCAATGGGCTTGTCCAGTGCAAGACCCTGCGTGCTACGCACAATACTGACCCATCAGGCAGAATGTGCCACCAATGCAATAGTGGCCAGACTGCTTAACGGGGGAGTAGTCAGTCACTCTCTTGGTTGGATTTGAGGTCTGCATTTACAGCAAGGAATTCATGCGTAGTACTGTACACATGGTCAAAGCTTATTGCTAGGGAAGCCATGGGCTCTAGGGGAAACTTTCTACTCTTTTCTAAATGATCACTGTGGTGGTGTGAATGAGAATGCTCCCATAGGCTCATATATGTGAATATTTGGTTCCTCAGTTAGTAGGAAAGATGAGAAGTTCTGGCCATGTTGGAAGTGTGCCACTGTGGACAGCCTTTGGATGTTTCTAAAGCCCTGCCATTCCCAGTATCTCCCTCTGTCTCCTGCTTATAGATCAGATGTAAGCTCTCAGCTACCGCGCCAGTGCCATGCCTGCCCGCTGCCATGCTCCCTATTATTATGGTCGTGAACACTAACCCCAGAACTATGAACCCTCAAATGTGATACTCTTTTGTAAGTCGTCTTACCCATGGTGTTAACCACAGTGACAGAAGAGTAGCTAAGACATGCTGTAGGAGGGTCATCTGTCTATGTGTTACTTTCATTGGTTAATAAAGAAA
>LOJH01040736.1:0-14549 GCA_001685095.1 Ellobius talpinus
AAAAAAGAAATATCCATAAATATAAGCATCAAAAACTTGTCTAAAAGCACCATTATAAATATTTTAACATGCTTTACTAACATTTGGAAATCCTATAAACCTGAAGTAGGTGTGGTGGCGTGTGCCTTTGATCCTAGCACTCAGGCAGAAGCAGGCGGATTTCTGTGAGTTCAAGCCCAGCCTGGTCTATAGAGCTAGTTCCAGGATAGTCAGGGCTACACAGAGAGACCCTGCCTCAAAAAACAAAAACAAAACCGAGAGAGAGAGAGAGAGAGAGAGAGAGAGAGAGAGAGAATTCCTATAAACTGAAATCATTATGATGCTGACTTCACTCACAAATTATTGACATTATATGGAGTCCTAACAAAAAGAGCCATTTTGTCTCATTACTTCTGTATTAATTCTGGTATGGGTGGAAAGGGTATTTTCTGGCACTAAAAAGAACATATTTACAATTCCTTTTCTCTTTTGTGTATCTAAAACCAAATATAATATAATTACATTATTGAGAAATTATAAAACACCCAAAGGAAAAAGATAAAATTCCAAATTACTAATCTACTGCCACTTGTTAAGATACATGTGCACAAAACCTTAGTTGTAACCAATTAGCATAATTTGTCAAGCTACTTTTTCCATTTAAATATGTTCTGTCCATATCACTTTAACACTAAATTCTTTTAAACGTTTGCCTTCTTGTGCTTCCCTGCTGTTACATATATTAATAAAGTCTTTATAATATTCCTATTTTACAGGGCTGGAGAGGTGGCTCAGCAGTTTAAGAGCATTGGCTGCTGTTTCAGAGAACCAGGGTTCAAATCCCAGCACCCACAACTCACAACTGTCTATAACTCTAGTTCCAGGGGATCTGGCACCCTCAGACAGACATACATGAAGGCAAAACACCAATGCACATAAAAGTAAATAAATCTTTTAAAAAAAGAATTCCTATTTTACATTGCAACCAATAAACCTATGAGAACTTCATAACTAAAGGTTGGTACTGACCCTTCAGATCCATCATCCTACTTCTGAAAATGAAATTTTGTGTCAAGAGATTATGCCTAGGTTTAAAGCTCCTCAATTTACTTTTAGCAGAAGAATTACTTTTTATTCTATTGACTCGTACTTGTTAATGCCCCAGTCCACATATTCTTTACCAAACCAAGTTTAAATCATCTACTAAAATACTATATTTAAATCACAATAAGACAAACTTTAAAAATTTAATACATGCAAAACCTGCTCAAGCAAGTTTAAAAATAGAATACCTGGGTTAAAACTGAAAAGTCAAAATAATTTAAAAGATATTCAAAGACAAGGGGGGAAAAATCAATACTATGAGCCCTAGCTTCTCTGAAGAAAAGGTTACAGTGTCCTGAGTGCGAGGTGATGCAGGCCAGGACTTACATCATGATTACAGAGGGCTTTGGCATGCTGTTTCCGCTCCTGCGCATAGTAAGCTGCCTGCTGATAGTAGAAACCAGGGTTCTGTGTCTGAATAGCTGTCAACCCCAACTTAATGGCTTCATCAAATAAATCTCCAAAGGCCTGGAATCTTAAAAAAACAAACCAAGGAATGAAAAGAATGGATAGTAAAGGGAAGGAAAAAGCAGCTTACTAGTAATAAGTATTCATTCTGGAAACCGTAAGCTCAGCACACTGTATTATTAAAATAAAACTACCGAATATCAGCTAATTTATTTGTAAATAATAATGTACAGTAGTGATAAGTTACAAATAAAGTTCTTTATTTAAGTTATCTATGATAACTCAAGTCCATGACTACACTATTCAGATCTTAGCATCATCTTTAAGTAGGCTGTGATAACTCAAGTCCATGACTACACCATTCACATCTTAGCATCAGCCTCACTCTTCAATTAAATCCAACTTTCTGGAAGCAACTTTATTTAGGTAATTTTTAAATAAACACAGTCCTGTTTGGTCTTTTTGTTGTTAATTTGGCACACGCTAGAGTTATCTGGGAGAGGAGCTTCAGGTGAGAAAATGCTTCTATTAGAGGCCTGTAGGGAAGTCTGTGGGGCACTTTCTGGATTAGTAACTCATGAGGGAGGCCCCATTCACTGTCGGTAGAGCAATTCCTGAGCAGGTGCTCCTGAATGGATAATAAATAGGCTGAGCAAGTCATGAGGAGCAAGCCAGTAAGCAGAGTTCCTCTCTGGTCGCTGCTTCAGTTACTGCTTTGAGTTTCTGCCCCTGGCTTCCCTCAGTGATTACTGAGACCTGGAAGTGTCAGATGAAATAAACCTTTCCTCCCCAAGCTGTCTTTGGTCATGGTGTTTTATCACAGTAACGGAAACTTTAACTCTAAGAAAGACACTAAGCTCTATGAAGCAGAAATTTTGTTTTGTGCTTTCCTATACTTTCAGGATGCAAACACAAGTGGAAACCCAATGAATACATGCTGAATGTAAAAATGGTAACATAAACTATCTGACTTCCATTAAGAAATCATACCAATCAATACATACTATTCCTGGATATATACCTGGGGCATACTATTAAAACCCTATTTAATAAGGATAAAAAAAACCCACCAAATTCTGTATACAGCCAAAGCCTTTGCTAACGTCATCTCTTCAAATCTGACATTCTATTTTTAAACTATTACGAAAATGCAACTTAAACATACTGTTTAGACATCCATGCAGCATGCTCAAACGCCAGCTCTGCACTTCCAATCTTTTTCTTGCACAAGTCAATGTGCTTTCGAAACTGAGCAATTGCATCCAATGGGGTGTTGTGCTGAAAACACAGCCTACAAATCTGGGGGGAATGTAAAAGTCAATCTTCAAATAAGGGAGAAGCCTAAAGACACATTCATACACATTGAAAATATGCAAACTTTAGGAGTAACTTTAAAAGAGCACACAATCTCCAGCGCTTTACTCCTATGGAATATGATTCTCCTCATTAGAACACTTTGAGAAATGAAGAAATAACTCAGTACACTGGATCTGTCCTATGCCTTAGAAAGCTTTCCAAAATATGGAGTTTTAAAAAATTATAACAATGAGCTGTAATATTTCCAATGGGAATTTATAAAGGAGAGACTGACTTTGAGCATTAGAATTGTCAGGAAATTAAACATTTCTCCTGCATAATCAAGGGTTAGTTGCCTACACATCACTGAGGGCTACAGAGAATTTCAAAATGTCTTTTTTCCCTGGAACACTAGACATACATAGTTCCCAAATGGCACAATCTACATGAGCTGATGGTAAATAGAAATCCAACAGAAAGCCTAAATTTATTTCTATAAGCTTATAACAACTTTTAATTTTATCTTTTAGGTACAAAGAAATATATAAAAAATCTTTGTGTGCACGTGCGGATGTTTGTGGTATGCATGTATACCTGTGTGCACATGTGGAAGCTAGAAGACTATAGTATCTTGCTCTATTACTGTCTATTTTACTTAGGAGAACAGTCTCTCACTGAACCTGAAGCTCACAATTACAGCCACACTAGCCACCCAGTGAGCTCCAGGATCTGCCTGTGTGGGCCCCACCCACCCCACCCCAGTCAGTGCTAGAGTTATAGGTACATGCCCCATATCCGGCTTTTACGTGGGTTCTAGGGGTCCAAACTAAAGCCCTCATGATTGTGCAGCAGGCACTTTACCCATCTGTGTTCTTCAGTCATTTCACTTTTGTTTTCAGAGGCAACCAGCATTTATCACATGGCCAGTATAATCTATAGACAGGAAAGTGTCTGTATATTCACATTTATACACTAGGAACTCTGTGGCACCAGGATTACTATGCTGAGTTACACCTTTATCTAATCCTAAATATGAGAGTTGGTTTTTGTCAGTGTGACACAAACTTAGGCATATCTGTGAAGAGGGGCTCTTAACTGAGAAAATTCTTCCATCAGATCACCGGTAGGCAAGTCTGTAGGGCATTTTCTTGATCAATGATTGATATGGGAAGGACCCAGCCCACTGTAGGTGGTGCTGCCCCTGGGCTGATGGTCCTCAGTGCTGTAAGAAAGCAGGCTGAGCAAGCCATGAAGGGTAAGCCAATAAGCAGCGCTCCTGCATGGCCTTTGCATCAGCTCCTGCCTCCAGGTTCCTACCTCGGCTTCCCTTAATGGATTGTGACCTGAGACATTTAGGTCAAATCAACTCTTTCCTTCCCAAGTTGGTTTTTGTTATGAAACCAAACTAAGACCCGTAGCTACCACTTCATCTTGACTGATGAAGCTGCCCCATTCATAATTGTATAGTTATTAATGTCCCATGATAATTTATATAAACAATCACCCATTGTAAGGTTATTTCCAATATTTTCCTATTAGAAAATATAGTAAGTATCCATAGATTTTGAGTTACAGATACTCCCATAATTGGCAAAGAAATTTAAAAAAAAAAAAAGGATTGTCAGATCAGGGAATATTCACTTTTAGATTTGTGTTCACTAAAAAAAGTTCTCTGCCACACATCACCCACCAGTGTCAGACATTGTTAAATGAGTGTGAAAACAATAACAGCCTTGCTTGTCTGCTGGGAAGCTGGGGAGGAAGAACAGGTCACGACACAAGGATGGGACGGGGACAGGACAGGGACAAACAGGATTATTTCTACAATATTCAATCTTAAAATGCTGAAACAATATCTATGGTTTCACTAAAGTAAACTGAGCCAACAGTGGTAGTGTATGCTGCAGGCCCAGCTACTCAACAGACTAAGGCAAGATCACTTGAGCCCCAGAGTTCAAGACTAGCTTAGGCAACATTGAGTGAGACCAAGTCTCAAAATACAAAAATAAACCCACTATACTAAATAGATGTATCTATTCTATGGCTGAGTCATTAGACCAGGAAATGCTTACATAAGTCCAATATGCTGCATCGTTTAAAATTCAACAACAGGCAGCTTTCTAAATCAGACTATTCCTTTCTCTTACTCAGAAACAAACACTGAAAGACTCAATAATTAGTACCTAAAAACTCAAAACACAGCTATTACTATGAGGCTGCTGAGAGTCAAGGCCATTTTTGCATAAAGAACATCAATAAAAAGGAACATAATTCATCAAATACCAAGTTTTCAGATCAAGAAACTGATTTTGATTTTTGCATTTAAGAAAGTAATATCGAAAGGTAAATCTCCTTTATTTCAAAGTAGAACTATACCTTGTAGTTTATAAATCCTGCCATTGTCTTAATTTCCAGAATATTAGTTTCATGGGCTCTCAATTCATGTACAAGGTTATAGGCAGTCCTATAATTCCTAAGTAAACACGAGGAAGGTGGTTAATTATGATATAAATTAACGTTTAAGATTCCCAAGAACAATATTATAACAGATATTATTTATGTAACATTTCTTAGCACTCAGCAGCTCAATAACAGCATATATATATACACACACACACACATATATCTCCCCAGTAGTCTAAGAAAGTATCTACTGATCACTAATTAATGACTTCACAACAGAAAGACCCATCTCATGTACATTGTTCTTTCTATAATTAACTAGCCAGTCAATAACAAGTAGAAACAAGTTGAAAACTGAGGGTAAATTGGATGGTTATCTTAAAATCACACTAAAAAAGAAACAATGTTTGCTGGGCATGGTAGCACACTCCTTTAATCTCAGCACTCAAGAGGCAAAGGCAGGAGAATCTCTGTGAGTTCAAGGCCAACCTGGTCTACCTAGTGGGTTCCAAAATAGCCAGGGCTATGCAGTTGTCTCAAAAAAAGCACTGTTAATAAATACACACATGTGTATGTGTGTACTTCTGAGACAGTCTCACTAGATAGCCCAGGCTGGCCTGGAATTTGTTATTCTGCCCAGGTTCTCCTGATTTGGTTTCCAAAGACCTAAGGATATGCCACCATGTCCAGATAAGGGTCTTTTGCTTTTTAAGTACCACTGTAAGTTTCTCAAAGGAAAGTAATTTTAGCGATGGTTTAAAGACAGAACAAGTCACATGGCATTTGAAGGGCAGGTACACACAAAATGGCTAAGTAAACAGCATTATCTTGAATAGAGGCTGCAGAGGAAAGAAAATATCTTTAGTGGATCCAGGGCAAGAGAACAGGGAAGGAAACTAGCCCTAATATGGGAGGAAGTGAGAAAAAGTACCTTGTCCTCTCCAGTAAATGGTTTCCTCTAATGCATTCGTTTTTATAAAAGACCTAAAACCGAAGGTCTCAACTGACACCACCCATTGACCAATAAAAATAAACTACATTAAATCCAGCTATTATTTTGATCTACTGCTATTCTCTCCCCAATTTTAAGATAAATAACTGATTCCTTTTAAATCCCTTTCCACACTGTCACTGTATATCCAAAACTCTGAGCTGCCGCACAAAGAGATGGTGTTTTATTAAACTGCAGTTGGTAAAAACAAAGGAATAAAATATTCGAGAGTGTCAGCACACCTGCAACTAACCTTCAAGGCTCCAGCAGGCTCTTTAAATGGAAAATGATGTGATAAACTAAACAATTAATGATAAAGTCTATCTGAGTTGAATAAATGAATATTTCATGTTTATTATACTTTGAAAATTAGTTTCAAGAATTTTAATGAATATACAAATAGAAAAATATAAACAGAAAAATTAAGAGAATTGTGACACTTTTCTTTAGATCATGAATGTAGTTAAATTAGACCAGGAAGTTTATGGCAACTTATTTCCAGCATTAAGATGGAAAAAACTACTTATTAAATATCTGAATATAACATGAATACCTTAAGATCAAGGTGACTGAGATTCATAGCTGGTTATTGGTTATGTATCATTAACACTGAGGTAATGAGGATTTAGTTTGAAAACAGAAACTTACTTCAGAGCATTCTGGGTGTCTTGTTTCAGCTCACTGAAGAAAGCTATTTTGAACTGATGCCTAACAAACAAGAGCTGAAAAGAAAGATTAAAGAATGATTATATGTAAACTTTTAATGAAAAAATAATATTTTTTATGATGCATTAAGGTACAAAGGGAATTATTCAAATTAAATTCACAGTGATTCCAACAAGGACACAGCTAAAAAGGTTCCTGAGACCTCTTCTTACAGGTAAAGGAGTTTGAAACTAACTTTAAGGGCAAAAGAATCCAATTTGAAAACCAACTCATTTTTAAGAGCTTAAAAAAAAACTTTTCAAATACTAAAACAACTTAAAATATCAGTACTGCAGAAATAAGAATTGTCCACAAAGCAACCAGAAATGAATAATCTGCTTCGTATTAATTTTTCAAAGTACCTGGTGTGTTGTTTTATTCAAAAATTCTTTATGAGATTTCACTCTTCTGATCTCAGTGTAGTAATAGGTCTGGGCATGTTCATAAAACGCATTTTCTAACCTGTTAAGAAACAACAAACACACACAAATATATATTTGTATATACATATATATATACATATTTACAAATACACACACACACATACACACACAGTTATTCAAAGCCAAACTCTTTTTAAGAATGGCATTGTTGAGAACTGACATTTGTCATTAACACTGGGCTTTACCTGACAGTTAAGATGAAAAATGAAGTGGTGTATTTCTAAGAAAAAAGTCTAAAATCAAGACCTGTCCTAAGGCCTCTGGAAATCATTTACAGCACGGAATACAACAGATGAAATACTTGGACTTCATAAATATCAGGTGATCTTTAAGAATACTTTCGTACCTACTATAATTTTATAAAACATCTGAAAAAAGATTTCAAATTGAATTATATTTCACTATTTTTTAATCTAATATTTCGAGTTTAAAAGAATAAATAAGAAAACTTATGGGGAAATTAGAAACAATTGGTCTATGAGATAGAAAGAACATTGGTGTTATTAAAGTCCTGATTCACTGAACAACTCTGAGGTTATATGAACACCACAGAAGAAAGCTGCAGGGACCCGTAAGCACTCCACACTCTTCTGGAGAAAGGAAGGGCCTGCTAGAGTAAGTGCAGGGCAAACGGAAAGTGTGTTCACAGGCGATAACAGGTGACTGCAAGCTTCTCCTACTCAGAATAAAACATAACTTTAACCTATATTCAAAAGATTTTTACCACTGTGACGGCACATGCTTTTAATCCCAGCACTCGGGAGGCAGAGACAGGTGGATCTCAGTGAGTTTAGGGACAGCCTGCTGTAGTTCCAGGATAGCTAGGGATACACAAAGTAGCCCTATCTCTAAAAATCAAAAACAAAACAAAACAAAAGATTTTTTACCACATCTGAGGAAATAAGTAAAAAATTTTAAATCAAATATTTTATTCATGTCTTTCTTAACAAAGTCTTACTATGTAGCCTTGGCAAACCCTAAACTCATTAGTTTACCCCAGACTGGCCTCAAAGTGGCAACCTTCCTCCCTGTCCCTGCCTCCTGAATGCTTGGGGAATTGCATTTTCCAGGGTAGAATTTTTTATTTTCAAAAGTATAGTTTTAGAAAATGTTAAAATATAAAAATAAAGTTAGATTCTAATCTTGAAACAAATGTTATTAATATAAACTTGTCCTTACAATTTTACAAGAGAGAACAGTAAGGGACTGAGTGTGAAACACCTAACTATAGTGAGAAATATTTTTATAGGTTACTCTAAAGATGAAAAGATAACCTTCTCAAAGAAATCAGCTCTGACTACATCAAAGGTAAGCTTGTTTCAGTTTCCAAACAGGCTGTGTACTCAGAACATGTGACAACCAAGTAGAAGAGACCTGAGAACAAATCGACCTGCTTAGATTTGCCAAGCCTAAGAACCTGAGTTCAATCCCAGGGACCCAGATGGTGGAAGGACAGAACTGACTCCTGTAAGTTGTCCTCTGACCTCTGCGGCATGGGCATGGCCCTCTCCCCTGAGTGAGTCATAAATAAATGTAATTTTAAAACAAAAACCTAGAAAAAGACATGGAATTTAGCCCTTCCCTGCTTTTAAGGAAACCAGGTTAAACAGTTAGAGAAGTGCAATACGAGCCTCATTGTTTGTTTTTGAGTCAGGACCTGTCTATGCAGCCCCAGATAGCCTGGAACTTGCTAATGTGCCAGGCTGGCTGCTAGCTCCTGTGACTCTTTTCAGTTAGTGATCTGCCTAGCTGAACTTCACTGTCCATGGTGTTTATATTATGAACATTTCATTGTTGCTTGTAAATAAAAGGGTCTAAGCTATCAACTTTTCATTCCTAAGAAAATTTTGATTTACCTTATAATGTAGCCCACAAGGTGGTCAGTGTGGGGCAGCACAAACAGAGACTTGCCTGAGAGTTCACACACATTGCATAAAGCTGCAGCCCGCTCTGAAGCAATGACATCTTCTCCTGTCACCAAGCCCCAGACAAAGAGAAACGAAGCAAAGGCATTAGATTTCTGTAGTAAAATTTACCCAAGTTTGTAATCAGGAATAGAGTTCCAAGCCCCTGTCACTATGTGAGTAGGATTCCTGCTCTCCCTGAGGGCTTACGACTCCCAGAAGTGACTATGTTCCTATTTCCTCCTGAGCAGGGCAGACTGGACAAACCACATCACATGGCTGTTTGAAAAGACAAATAAAAATGGGGGCAACTATTTATGAAGGAAGTTTCCAAAACCTCAGAATACTACAAGCTTCAACATGGCAACAAAAATTAGTCTAACTTAGGAAAATCTGGGAAGGTAAAAGAGTCGTTTAAATGAAGCATTTCTCTGGACAATATTACAAACCCTATGTCTCTTTATGTAAGAGCAAATTTTAAATAGAATCAGACAAGTAAATAACACTACTTTTAGCAACAGAATTAACTGTCAACTGATCCATGCATATGTGAGGAGATAAGCAGAAATGAAATAGCAAGTCTGAGCATTTGAAAACTTCATTTGCTCTTATTATTTATAAAAAGTATTAGTTTGCGCATTACTGACATTTTAAGTATTTATTTGCTTTGTGTGTGTATACATATGTATGTGCACATGTATGTATGCATGTTTGCCCCTGAGCCACAGTACACCTGTGGCGGTCAGAGGACAACTTTGAGGAACTGATTCTTCCCTTCCACCAAGTGGGTTCTGGGAATCAGAACTCAGGTGGTCAGCAAGTGCCTTTTCTTGCTGAGCCACCTTTCTGGCCTTTCATGAGTGCCTTTTAGAAGTTGGCATACTATCAGCCCCCAAAATGAACACACAAAACATTTAGATATTAAAAAAAATGCCTCTTGGTAATAGTAATGGGGCATAAAGCAACTGATGACCTTCCGATACCTGGAGGCAGAGGCGCTTTCTTTTGAATCAGGACGACTGCGACCTTTGTGTTTCTCCCTTGCAAACTCTGCCTGCGATGGAAAAATAACAACACAATTACTAAAGCAGCTTGTTTCCGCCGATCTATGTCAGGCTTCACATAGAATACACCATCCAACTGAAGATAAATTCCAACTAAAAAACATCAAGAGCAGAGTGAACCTTTTCCTACAAAGGAAATTATGACTTCTATTTTCAGAGCATAACCATACACCAACCTTACTATCTTACTAAAATCTGCTCTAAAAGTGAAACTTAAGGGCCCGCGAGATGACCTAAGTTGATTCCCCGATTCCACATAATTTTTGAAAGGAGAGACCCAACTCTCCCAGTTTGTCCTCTGACCCACACAGGTCTTGACTCCCAAACAAAATAAATGTGAAGATGATTTTAACATGAAATTTTAACATATACTTCTATATAAAATTACAGCTAATGTACTTCTTCACAGTGACATATTAGTCATCCAGAATAACTGCCTTAGAACTACAGTGACCAAGCATTATGGGGACCGGTGAGTCGGGCAGAGCTTCTGTGTCAGCTAGGCAAGCCTGACAACCTGAGTTAGAGCCCAAATATACGTGTAAAAGTTGAAGGAGGCAGCCAACTCTTCAAGGCTGTCCTCTGACCCCCACATGTGTCATGGCACACATGAACAAAAATATAAATCATGTACACACACAATAACAAATTATTAATAATTTGTAAGTGCTAGAGAGATGGTAAGTGCTTAATGCGAGTCCAAGAGAGCTGCTTCAGCAATCAAGAGCTCTTGAAGCTCTTCCAGAGGACCAGAGTCAATTCCCAGCAGCCATTGTGGGGCAGCTCACAACAGCCTGCAACTCTAGCTCCAGGGGGTGTGATGCCTTCTTCTGGTCTCTGCAAGCAACAGCATGCATGCACATGCATAGACACACACACCCATATACACACAATAAATAAATAATAAAATATATCTTTGGGGTCTGGTAGCAAATTATCTCCCAAAGAGATCATAGTATAGACAAAAAATTGGAACACCAGGCCAACTTGCCTTCTAAATTTCCTCACATCCCTAGTACGGTATGGTTAGTACTTATTAGAAACAGAATGAGGCTAACAGTCTCCATGGTAACCACTGCAGTTTAAACAGTATTGAATTATTTTCAAGTGTTTGCAAACAGGGCTGACTGCTTGCCTGGCACACACAGGCCATGATATCACAAACAAGTAAGGCAGTGAACAAAAGACAGTTGCGAGTACCACAAAGGCCCAGCAGCGTCATACCTGACAATTTCCACCCTGGTCGCGCACTCAGACTGCTTTTCTTTCCACTGAGGCTCATCCCAGTCCAGTTCATAGAACACAACCACCAGAGCCGGCACCAGGTTCAGATGCTTATTCATCCAGCCGGTCTTCAGGATCCCTTTAGGAATGTACCACTCGTATGACGTTCTCTGCCGACAGTGTCAAAACTGAGTTAGGTGATAAGAGGGGCAGCAGGAACCGCCTCCAGAGTGCCAGGCACTTTATACACATCTGCTGTGTTCATTATGCACACCTCCCTGTCTAAGATGAGGACGGTACGTCCATCAGAAATTAATAATAGCTGTGAGTGTCTAGGTGTTAGAATGGAATCTCAACAGCATGAACACTATCCCTCCATGGGAAGAACGGCCAAAACCAAGGAGCCTAATAATGCCAAGGGTCTAGCTATGTGTAAAGATGGACTCAGCCCTTTCCTAGGTCTACTTCTACTTCCCCACCCATCTCTGTTCTTGTAAAATGTTACAACAATCGGGAGTCCACTGCAGCTTCATCTGTTTACAGACAGACTGCCATGGTGGAAACCTTACCGGTGGATGAAATCAAAACGATTTAAAATCATGTAAAACTAAATCTAACTACAAAAAGTCATGGATTCCATAATGAAATTGGAAATGATAAATGGGTAATGTGTGATATTGCTTTTAAGGAGACTTTGTTAAGATTGTGGGGATGTGGGGGTTATTTTATGAAAAGAAAAGGGATGGGGGTAGATAGAAAAGGTACTTTGTGCAAAGCCTAGTACTACCTGAGTTCAGTCCTCAGGACCCACACGCTGGAAGAAGAGAACTGACACTATGAGCTGTCAGTGAACCTACACACACACAAACACAATACACAAAAATTTTTAAAAATGTAGGCTCACAGTACAGAAGTACTGCAATTAGTCAGTCCTCTTGAGTTTAAAAATAGTGTTATTAAATATATGTATATACCCCATAGTACCTAAAAACACTGTTTTTCCTTAGGCACAACTAGTAACCTTTGCTCTAATAAACTCAGGGGGGGTCCCAAGTTTCCAACACACACAGACACCACACACAAACACACACACATACATGGAACAGGGTTCAGAGTGGGGTGGGAAAAGGACAGGGACTATGAACGAGGGCACACAATCCTAATGCCATTACCTTAGATCTACATTTTGGATATTCATGGTCACCTGGGAGCACCTTGAAAGAAATTGGTACCCGATCAGCTCTCCGATTGGCACAGAAAGCATCCCAGACTGCTCGATGCACAGCATTATAAACTACATCAAGGCCAGTAAGTGTAACAAAAGCCATAGGCCGACAACATAATTCCACAGGAAAGTCCCACCGTGTGGGGCTCATGCTTAAGACGTCACAGAAAAATCTGAAATACAAATGTCAGGATATTCATAGTTAATTAAAAAAACCAACATCAACATCTAACATATAAACATTAGAAAAAGACAAACGGCTCTGCATGTACACAGTCACGCACACAGGAGAGTAAAATAAAAACTTTAATTCCTAAATTAGATTTTTTAAAATTACTAATTGCATTGCATTTTTTCTTTTAAATTTCACATAAGAGGTTGTAGTCAATTTTTAGACAAATTTTCTATTTTCAAAGTAATCTTTGAAAATGTATAGCAAAGTTTGGAACGAACAGGCTAAGAAAGCAGAGAAGTGATGAAATTAAAATAGGTCTAGACTGGCACATGCTGCAATCCCAGCCCCCAGGAGGCCGAAACAGGAGGCTAGAACATTCAGGACAGCTGGGTACAAAATAGTAAGACTGTCCTAAAACTTTTCTTTTAATTCAAGCTATGTGCCCTATATCAACCATAATCAATAAAATTACAAGTTATTGACTTATATGTAACACACACACACACACACATCCAACGTCCTCTGATTTCTCTGGAATTGCAAATATCAAATTCTTCAGTGCTTAGAAGATAATTCAAACAATGTGTGTATTATCTAATAGCTGTTTCTCAGTTTTCATAATGTAAGATGACACAATAGGTAAAGGAAAGTCTGTAAGAGAAACACTAATAATGGGTGGAAACACATACAGAACATGTTTCTGTTGTGTCCTTTAGCTAAGTCAACAATGGATGCAGATATGCACTGACTCTAGAAATGGTTATATATTCGGGACAGTCAAGGCTATTAGACAGAGAAACCCTGTCTCGAAAAACCAAAAGAAAGGAAAAAGAAAGAAAGAATTATATAAAAATGTTCTTATTCTAAACAAAATTATCACTGTATTTTTAAAATGATTCCTTATTTCCAAAAGGATTTCTCATATGCTCCTTTAAAGAAGTGACTGGCGTCATCACATTATACAAAACACAATGCAGTCCCTGGGAAAACTGAAGTGCAAAACGCCACTTTTTCCCAAAATTGTGGGCTATTTCTAACTGAAAAGTTAATCATCTTAATTAATTAGCTATCACATGCTTAAGTGCTAAAGGAACAATGGGTATCGGAAAGTGATTTGGAATGCTTGCCAGAAATGATGTATATCTACAACACAAGCTTGCAGAATTGCTCTCAAAGACTCATAGGAAGAGTTGTGCTACGAGGACAAAGAAATACACTGCTTCCAGAGAATTCAGGACGAAGAGTGAAATAGCCTAGGAGCGCTCACAACACAATATGGCTCCATAATACCAGACAATCTGGACAAGAGGGTGAAAAACCCAGTTCCCTTAATACTTCCAGAGGCTCAGGGGAAATAGCTGTGGCCCTTGAATATGGCGTGGTCATAAGGGGAAGCAAAAAGGACTGACGACGTTTTTAAATTAGTACTGCCTGAGAGGATTACAGTACGGGTCACATAAATCATGTGAAAATTCCCTGCAGTCACATCAGAAGGTAAAAGAGAAGCCAGCTCAGAAAGCAAACTTCTGTAAACCCAGCAGTCAAGGGGCAGGGGCAGAGGCAAAGGCAGGCAGGAAGATAGCTTCAAATTCCACAGTAGACTAGTCTAACAGGGTAGTTTCAGGAGG
>LOJH01040740.1:0-14548 GCA_001685095.1 Ellobius talpinus
TGTGGGAGCCGGGCGGGACTAAAAGCAGGCCTGCGCTCCCCTATCACTACACCAACTATGTCAACAGAGGACACAACATCAGCCTGTAGTCTCAATCGTGGTGACACAGCTGTCATTTCAGCCCTGGCCTCCAGCTCGTCATGCCCCTATGCTGGCCTAGCAGTGCTGTGACTATATGCACACATTGCCGCTCACAGCAACGATCATTCAACGGCAGAAAGATGCACCCAACAATTACAGAAAATTATCTTACTAGCATATACACAGTGTGAGTGCTCTACGCTTCGAGGCCCAATAGGAACCACAGTCCCACTGACTATCAGCAAGATGTTCCCTAGAAGTTCTGACTCATCATGGGGACAAATGGAAGAAACAAACCTCTCACTGAATTCTGATTAAGCTACTAAGTGACGAATAAGCCAGAGGGCATCAAGTAGCTGAGGCATGTGAAAATACAGGAGATGGGCTATTAAAGGCTATAAACCCCAAACAAAATCTAAGCTCTGAACCACAGCCCTCCACAAGAAAAAAAAAAGTGTTTGGCATGGTGGTATATACTTGTGAACCACAGGATGTTGAGGCAGTAGGATGAAGCGCTTGAGGCTAGCCTGGGCTACACAGTGAAACTCTCTCAAACTATTAGCAAAGGGGTATAGCTTAAGGATGGCGTAGGTACTTAGCACGTGAAAGTTCCTGGATTTGATTCTCAGGACAGCAGGAGAGAGAGGGAAAGAGACTATATCAGTGAGTGAGGATGAGGGCTCTGTTATTCCCAAGTGCTCACTACCTGAGTAGTGACCATTCCCACTAACTCTATGACCTCAACAGAGAACAGTGCTCTCAGTGTTGCTGGGGTACAAGGCATTTGGTGACACCTAGAAAAACTACTCAACCCTTTCACTCATGCATTTTCCCGAGACAAACGGACAAAGATGAAATGCCACCTGCAAATGGCTGTTTGTCGTGGCATAAACACCACCTACGTGAAAACAACTCACATTCACCCAAGGAAAGCAGCTGAATAAATTACAGCACACCCACAATTCTCAACATGCAGGATCCAGCTGCATGAGGAACAGGAAGGAAAAATCTATTTTGATTTGGAGTGAACTCCAGAACAGATGGAGGAAGGTTACGACTGATGTAAAGGGGAAAGGAGCAAAAATAAACAATCTATGTAGAGTACTTCCAAGAAGAGAACAGACTCTATATAGAGTACTCTATAGAGTAACGGAAATCTCCAGCAGTATATTAAGCTATAAAAAGTACTCATTCACAAGATTGAATACGCAGTATCTTACTTTATATCCCAGTGATATATCTTAATGAAAATACAATGGATTGCACTTAGTACCCTTACTTTGAAACATGCAAAACATGATATTTAAATTAAGAAAAGAATAATTAGAAAAACCAAGATACTCAGCATGAGACACGTGTCAGAACCAAGTTTATAACCTATATTTGTAAACTTGAAATGTCATCGTGTGTTCACAAGTTCTCCGTAAGGACGGGAGAAAGGGAAACGAGGGATGAGCCTCCAGACCCCATCTATTTGGCTGGGAATGGACCCCAGTAGTGAAGTGCTTGTACTGCATGCAGAAGGCTATGGTATGAAGGAGTAATCATTATGTATTACAACTGATCATGAATATAAAAATCACAGCATAAAACATTTATTATCCAGTGTGGTTGGGCACACCTTTAATTCTAGAACTCTCATTTCTGTTAGTTCTAGGCCAGTCTGGTCTACACATTGAGATCCAGGACAGCCTGGGCTACAGAGAGACTGTCTCAAAAAACATTTATCATCTTTAAAAATGATGGAGTGCTTTAATTTGAGAACTGGCAAATAAAAGGCATTATTTTTCTGGTTCTCTTGTAATATCTGACTTCAAGGTAACTAAGGAACTCAGCAAGGAAAGTCTTTTACAAAAGCGATAGATCAAATAAGAGGCAAAGAGAAGAGCCATCATTTTGTAATTCCAAATAAAGCCATCATGACCTGAGGCACTGTCATCCACAGCTGCTAACCTTTAATAAAAAGGCCAGACAAGAGTCAGCCTTTCAGCATCCGAACTTGCTAATTAACTTTAGTGTATTTAAAGGAAACGGTCAATAGGAGGGCTATATCACTCATGAAACACTGTCAAAGAAACTGAATCGAAACCCAGGCCAACTCCTAAGGTCTACACTGTCCAATGTAGTAGTCACCAGCTACATACTTGTGTTTAAATAGATAAAGTAGCCTCAGTCCAACTATAATAGTTAAAAAGACTACTCTAACCCTGACATCCAACATTTCCATTGTGACTAAAAGTCTACCACACTGTCACACACAGAACAGCAGGAAAAGGACCGAAACATTTGAAACAGCCTCTCCTGCTCTAATGTAGGAAATACTGTCATGATCAACTATGGCTGTCAAACAGGGAGAAGAGAGCTGCAATGGGAATCAATACAGAGTCCTCGCCTTGATTACCCAGTAAACCACGTCTGTTCAGGAACGGTGACACAATCCTGCCACCCTGCATCTGGGAGCACAGGCTGAAGGAAGCAGGGCAGGACAGTGCACATCTGTGATCCAATGCCATCTCTCAGGAAACAGAAAGCTTGACAAGTTCAAGGCCAGCCATGGCTACACAATGAAACACTATCTCAAAACCACCACAGAAATGAGGTAGACAGGACCGGGAAAAGATAGACAGTAACAAAGTAACACGTTGTCTAGATGGGGCATAAGGATGAGGAGAATCCTTGGAACCAGGCCGAAATTAGAGCCTGTAAAGTTCCTCTGTAAAGCAATATATTTATTAATGCCTTATACTTATTTCCTCCCCAGTTTCCTATAACTTCCCTTTTGGAAACTGTATTTTGTCGTTGTCATCCCCCCACATTGTAAATCTTTATCTTAAATAATGTAGTTTTAGAGTCATACTAGCTTCAAAGTGTAGGGGAAAGTCACAAATGAAGAAACAAAGTCAATTCAAATTCAGAAGCCTAGACACAAAGACATCAGATGTATAACTATTCATCTAAATTCCAAAGAAGTCGAATCAAAAGTACATTTCTGTCTTCTGAAACCATCCCTCTCAAATGGAAGCATGATGGTAAAGCCCTGGCCTCTAGCACACCTTAGATCCCAGGTTCAAATCCACTGCACCAAAATGACAAAGTGGGCAGTGTGGCTCCTCGGCACAGGACAGACACCACAGGCTATGCTACCGACGCACCCACAAACTATTTATTTTCCACACCATTTAACAACGAGACTAAGCGGACTGAGGGAGTAAGCTGGTCGACAGACGGGACAGATGAGGTGACTCACACCTGCGTACGGTGATTATCATAAAGCTACCAGAAAGCTCCCGATACCTGGTTGTGCTCAGCTCTTCTTTGCTTGAGTGTTACTGGAGTCTTTGCTCTGCCCTTTAGTGGCTCTCTCTTCTCAAGCTTGAGCTCTATCTTAGAGTCTGGAAATAACATTGGAGAAATCATTATTTACCGAAACACTTGAGTTATGTTTTACTAATATTACGTTGGAACCCTGGTTTTAGACACATCAGCACACATGACAATCTGTTTATTGTTATAAAACATCAATGGAGCAAAAACTATTTAGTAAAATTTATCAAACAAACCCTCTTACAAAAAACAAAACACCCCAAACCTCTACTTTTATAATCTCAGTCCATTTTTGTGGCTTCCCACTGTTTAATCTGGTTACTCCTTCTTAGTTACTCTCTTTTCCATTTCTCCCCACCCCTAGAATAACCTTAAACAAAAGAGAATTCAAACCGCTCCTGTGCAGGCTCTTCACTAGAAACCAATGCCAATGTGGGTGTATTTTTCTGTCTATGCGACACATCACTGCTGCACAGCAAAGGTTAGCTATTAAATTAAAATTTAGCATGTGGAAGGAGAATTCTAAAAACAATATTGTGTGGCACCAATCATTTGATAATAAATATTAGCTGCCAAGGAGAGCCTTAATTAGGGGGTGTAGCTCAGTAGTAGAGCACGTACTTGGGGTGCTGGTTCAATCCCCAACAACAAAATAAGCAAATAAGATGATGAGTCTCTTTAAAGTCATTAACGCACTAACATAGTTTTCAAAAGAGCTGATGTTCCAATTCTTTGAGTCTTGATTTTACTGTAATTTGAAGACCTATATGAAATCTTTGAAATACATTGAAAAATTTAACTTCCTCGTAGCCATGGTGGTGCCCACCTGTAATTTTAGCACCTGGGGCTGCAGAAACAGGAGGATATGGAGTGGACTGGTCTGTGCTACACAGTGAGACGGCCTCAAAACAAACCAAAACCTTTAACTTTTCTACTTTTGTGGCCTTTTGTCATAGCAAAGCAATTACTGCTAAAGCTTTTATTCCAAGTTTGCTTTCTGTAATCAAAGTGGTCAGGATAATTCTGTGCCTTGCTGGCCTTCCAGTCTAATCTTATATATAACCTTATATGTAAGTCCAAACATGCCTGCCATGCCCCTCTCCCCCAAATAGTGACTGATAACAATCAAATAAGACCAAGCAATCAAGTCTATCCCCAACACTATTACTAGATCTTGAGTGTATCCACCTGGTACACTCCTTGGTATAATAAATCTACTCTTGTTCTTTCTTTCAGAATCTCAGAAACTTGAGACAGCACAGAGCAAAAAAAAAAAAAAACAAACTCACTAGACAAATAAGTTATCTGGTTACAAATTAAGTCCTTGTTTAAATTTAGATTCTAACAGCCAATTAAATATATGGTCCTTAAATATGAATGTATATATGACAAGAATATTTTCAATTACTCCTGGAATGTTTCAATGATAAAATGGAAAGGGTATGTTCATTCAAATATTCAACTTGTTGAAACTCCAAAAAGAAAGCAGACATAAAACATGTTTCTAGAGACCACACAAACTGTTCAAATTTAACAACTTTATTGAATTTGTAGAAGCATTCTACAGGAATACATTGCTTTAAAGAAATCACACAGTACTTAACAGGTACTGTATACACGCACATTTTAGAAAACAAATAACCCAGCTGCAGAGATGGAATGTGGAGTCTGAGAACACGATAGTAGACATGAACACGCTTCCGACTACTCTCCATGTCTCTCTAGTCAAGCTCCCTTACCTTACAACTATACAAATGGAAACAGGGTAATACATTGCTTCATACAGACATAGACATTGGAGTATAGTAAAACTTCTTAAGGTTTTTAGAAAATAATTTAAATTCGCTAATTTTAGCATTCAGATCTGAAACTTAACTCCCCAGGACATACAACACACCCCTTTTAAGTACATGTAAGTAAAAGAGCCCTGTCTTTGTAATGTCTTACTCATCTACCAAGTCATGCTAAGTGAACAGAGTATCTACTTCTCGCCACCCAAAGTGTGTCCCTCAGAGTGTGGTCTGTGTGCTCGTGTGACCCATGAACCGCCAGCTACCTCCTCTATCTGAATGCACAACTGGATACTGCTTTTTAAAATTAGTTTACTAAAAAAATAAGCACACCTGTGAGCATGTGTGTACACCTATCTCTTATCACTCTCACAAAGTATCTTTAGATTTAAACACTCTCATCAGATGTTTTCGGGTGGTGGACTGAATCTGGGGCCATATGCACTTAGCACATGCCTCTGGACCACCAAGAGGCTGCCCTTTCCCTTCCTTTCTTGCAGTGTCTGAATCAGCGAGTCTGTGCACTGGCACTCAAAGAGTTACAATGATTATTATGAAGTCTGTTGTAGACAAAAGCATGAACAAGAATGCAGACAAATTTTAGAACACGTAGTTAGCCAAGAGTGACGAAAAGAGTTAAGCTACAGAGGTTGCCAGCAAGAGATGTGTGTGATGAAAAAAAGCAGCAGAGAGCAGGACAGACTGAAATCACAGGGCCATGAGCCTATTTCACTGCTGTTGAGACTCGGCGTTCCTGTACACTAGACTTTGCAAAATAAATTTCTTTGAGAAGGAAAAAAAAAGAACAATGTTTCAAGTGATTAACAATGTTTAACTCTGATCTAGGCTTAAGGGTATGTGAACGATACTGCTAAAAAGAAAGAAAAAAAAGTGAGGCTGCCGGGTGGTGGTGGCACACGCCTTTAATCCCAGCACTCAGGAGGCAAAGGCAGAGGTCTCTGTGAGTTCCAGGACATCCAGGGCTACAAAGAGCCTGTCAAAAACAAAACAAAATGAAACAAAAAAGTAAGGATTCTACTGATATTTTAGCTGCTGGAACTCTTTATAAATCTAGAGTTATAAACTATTTAACCAGAAAGAAAACAATGTAAGACTTGTGTGAAAGTGTTAGGTAAAACAGGAAGCTGTAAACTCTAAGCTTCTGTCTGTATGATCAGACTATGCTTTGGTGAGTGGAAGTTTAACACATGAAAGCAGCTCTACTGAGACTAAAAAGGCCTCAAAAGAAAATTCTGACACAGAAGTTGCTATAATTCCTAGAAGTTCATAAATTCTACAAGTCAAAGATAAGCTTGTGTCTCTGTTCTTTATTACTGTTTCTTTCCACGCTTTTTAATAACTTTGTGTACTTCCCCTCCAAATAACGTCCCACCTTTAAAGGGGGCAGCAGTCAGCTTATTCTTAGAAGCTGGGTTAATCTTACAGTCCTTCAACCACAGATGCCGCCGGCCCACAGTAGAAGACCCCATGGCATGGGCAGATGCCCTCACTCCATCAAATGCAGCATCACAGAGATAGGAAGCTGCATTGTAGGCTCTGCTCAGAATCTCAAGTGCTTGGTGTGGATGACTAGGGTCTGAACTAATAAGCTGCGCTGCCTGGCTCAGGTCAGCTTGCAGAGACTTAGCTACAAAGGCAGTGTGGGCTGCAATCTGCACTGTGGATGCTGCAGCCTCATAGGATCTGCAGAGAGCCAAGTCCACATGTTTATCACAAGACTCGACGGAGGACGCCTGACTCGCTGCTCCTGGGGTGGTTTCTGAAACAAGCCCCATGATTTCATCATCTACTGCTGGGACGGACAGTATCTGTGTTGCCTCACTGGGAGAAACTGGATATCTGCATGCCAATGACGGCAGCTGCCTATCAATTTGCTGCCACTCCTCTTCGATTACTTTCAAAATAGACTCGTGTAGAGGAAAAGACGGTTCTGAGGCATCTATTTTATCATGTTGTGGTTGTTTAGACGTTTCTATTCCTAAGGTAGTAAGGGAATGAGAGACAACACTTTTGGCAAAAGCAGACATATGTTCAGATTCAGGTATGTTCTGAGATGCCACACGTGACCCTGAACTCCTCCCTTCCTTTACAGGCGTCTCACTGAGTCTAGGGACTTTGTGGGGAGGAGACAGGGATCCAGACTCTTCATGGCCAGACTGGCTGAGCCTCTTACATATGTTTTCTATATCCAGTATGGGGGCAGAATTAGAAGCCCCAGGCAAACTGCCGACCCCACCCTGGACTAGCAGAGAATTGACGTAGTCTCTGATTGCACGGGCAAGCGGTGGGGAAATGACTTGGGATCTCTCTGACTCTTGCAGCACTTCCCTCTCACTACAGAGAACTGACTGCTCTGAAACCTCAGACCCCGCAGTGCACGCTGGCTGGGCTCTATGCCTCCCTCCACGGTGAATGCTTTCTACTGTGTCTTTACAGTAGCTAGTAGTGGTCTCTCTTATCAGTGAAGGAGAAGCGGCCACAGAGGCCAACCTGGCAGCGAGTTCACGCTGAAAAGATGACGGAGAACTTTTCTCTACGCACCTATCATAGCTAGATTCTGAAGGAATGGATGTCTGCCCCTGCCCCAGCAAGGCTGGCTCAGCACCCTTAGCAGTGTGCACTTTCTTAGCTGCCTGCAGTTCAGTCCTGCCCAGAGGAGGACGGGTGGAGATTTCAGGAAAAGAAATACCCTGAAAAAATCCACCAGAGGGAGCAGATGCAAGTTCAGAAAAAGGAACAAAATCCCTAGTGGACTTCACTTTCTTGTGTTCTTTCTTCTTTCCTGTAGAGGCAAAAGAGGCAGGAAGTTTAAGCGTGACTGGTCTGGTCTGGTCTTACTCTTTGCCTCCTTGCTAAAATAGTGTTGCTGAAGAAAAGGACCCTATACTTCACACTCTTGGCAACCAATTTGGTACACAGTGCCTTGGAAGGCATGGTCAGATTAAATAGTTACAAAATTAGCAAATTATGAGTTAAAACTCTAAATATCAAAGTCTGCATTTATTCTAGTTTAAAAAGGAATGTATGTCTTGTTCTATTTTCAAAAATATTTAAAACCATGGTTAAAATTACCACAAAATCAAATTATGTAAGCAAAATCTTTCAAATAACTTGTATGCCTATCAATAGAGAAGGAAAGGTCATATTTAAATATTAGCACTATATTATTAATTATAAGGAATAAACATGTAAACATATAATATGATCCAAAAAATATAACACTGAACAAAATAGCACCTAAGACTCAGCATATCACTTATATAGAATTTTTAAAAAACAAAGCAGTATTTATCAAACTGATCATCAAATATAAAAATTGGAAAGACAAATATCAAATTAATGATTTCTTCTGGAGATGTGATAATGGAGAAAGAGAACTTTGTCTTTACAAAAATTCTATTTGAAGCAAAAGTTAAATGGCTATTTAGATAAGAAAAAAAAATCACATATATTTGTCAATTCTGTTTTAAACTTTACCTTCTTTATGGCCAACACTGAGTTAGGAAAACCCCCACACAGCTGACTAACAGCATTTAAAATTTACCTTCGTCATTGTCACTGTATCTGTCAGAGTCGTTACTTCCATTCTGTCTTGTATTTTCTGCTGAAGAAGAGACTGTTGGTAGAGGAGTAGAAGATCGCGATTCTGCCCCCTGTTCCCTCAGTTTCAACAGCTTTTTCTCATACAGCTTCCTGGTTGTCCCTGTAGTAAGTCAAAAGTTCCATTAGTATTGGCACAAAACTATCTATTTACAAGATTAAAAACAATCAAATAACAACACGTTATGTGCATGTGTGTGCGTGGATGTGCATCGGTCAGTGCAGATGCCTGGAGGCCAGAGGAGCCAGATGCCCCTGGAGCTGGAGTTGCAGGCCTTTGTGAGCCACCTAATGTGGGCTCTAGCCAAGACTCAGGTTCTAGCAAGAGCAGTACAAACTTCAAACTGGGACCGTCTATCTTTCCAGCACCTGTGGGAAACCAGCTTTTAAGTAACATGACTCTAAAGTAAGTGATTAAAAATAATACATAATGTACTCTCCAAAACACCGTTTCTCTGGGATGGTAATACAAGACTATAACGCTGTGGGACAATGGTGTGCACCCTGTCAATTGTATTTTAATAAAACACTGATTGGCCAGGAGCTAGGCAGGAAGTATAGGAGGGACAACCAGGCAGGAAGTAGACATGGGGCAATGAGAATTCTGGAAAGAAGGAAGTCCTAGTCTGCAGTCATGACCCAGCCACAAGAAGCAAGATGCAACTGCCTAGGTACCGAGCCATGTGGCTAACACAGACAAGAATAATGGGCTAATTTAAGTTATAAGAGTTAATAAGGAATTTGAGCTACTAGGCCTATCAGTTTATAACTAATGTAGACCTCTGTGTGATTTCTTTGGGACTTAAAGACTGCGGGAACCAGGCAGGACATACTTGAATATCTTTAATTTTTCTATTTACATTTGACATGTATCTTTCCATAATTTCTAGAAGATGATACAACTGGTGCATTGCTCACAAACAACACATATCTAGGAACTATATAAGTAGTCTTAAGACAAACGATTGGCACATTAACATGTAACTTAGCATATTTTCATGTATTATGCATCTCAGTGTCTCTCAGAATTTTACAAAAGATATCAAATGTCTACTGGTAATTATAGCCACAGGTTTGTCTATCTGTGAGTAGCCTATGAAGCACATACTTTTAAATCTAGCACTTGGGTAGCAAAGATAGGCCGGCTACACAGTAAAACCCAGGCTCAAACAAACAAAAGACAAAACCAAATCATTGTTTCCAGTCATAGTTATAACAAACACACCAAGCCCCACCCAGTGTTCAAGTTTTTACACAAACCCAAAGTTGTGTGTGAATTTTCCTCACCCGGAGGTTACGCCTAAACCCTGTAAGAGAATCACAATTACCCTGGCAAAACTGCTGCTACTTAGAACAGCTAAGGAGAATCCAGAGCATTTGGTGCTGCTGCCTTCTGCTCCATTTGTCCTTTAGGGCTATCACGACAGACAAATAAAAATACTTTTAATCTTAATTAGGACACAAGCTTGTCTGGAACGGAATAATCTGCTCTTCTACTCATTATCGATCTCTAACTCACTGAGATGATCTGACCAGATTCCCTTCAACTGCAAGATAAGATCAGGCTTACAGAACGGTGCAAAGCAACCACTGACTAGGACAGCAGCAATAGGTAAATTTACATTTTATCTCCTGGAAACTCTCATTTTTTTTATCTTCCTTATTTAGAATTAAGGAAACTTAAGTGTTGATTGGTTATATAAATAAAAACTGATAGCCCCTGAAGACCCAATTCCAGCTGGGAGGTGGTGGCACACACCTTTAATCTCAGCACTCTCAGCCTGGTCTACAGAGCTAGTTCCAGCTCAGGCTCCAAAGCTACAGCAAAAAAAGACCCAATCCTAACCATTAATAAGAGTAAAAAGATGGTCTGGGGTCTTGCTTCTTGGAAAACACTTTGAGATTTGATCAACTTACCCACAATGGGACCAGGATTTACCCCGTATCTCACAAGTTGACCCAGAAGGTCTTCATCAGAGAGCTCTGTCACGTCTAGGTCATCTTTATCTTCGAGTCTGGGCTTATCAGTTTTTTTTGTGGCTTTCTGTAAACAAAGTAGAATTATCTTCTCTACCTGGAGAGTACTCATTTACATGGCATTCTCTATGCAGTCAGCAAGTGACTTATTGTTACATTAGCCCCAGCAATTCAGTTAAACTGAAAACCATTATTTGAAGGTTTTCCTAAGTTCAACTGTAGTTAGACTGAACAAGCCTGATACACAAGTAACTTTAAGTAACTTAAATGTTGAACACTGCTGTTGGGGGTGAGGGTATGTCTCACTGGCAAGACTGAAGAGACAGCAATTGTGTGTCCAAAGGTATCCAGAAAGAAATAAAAACAAAGTAAAACAAATGAACTTTGGTCAACATATTCTTGAGTCTTGGAATTACAGTCATGCTACAGTGCCTGCCCCAATCTGATTCTTCATACTGGGCTACCATTTTTTAATGTATAGTTTGAGTAATCTGGAGAATATAGTGCATAAGACAACATGAGAAAGAATGCAAGAATAGTACCTCATTTTTACCCAAGCATCAAAAATGAGGCAAAGGGGACCAGAGAATAACTCAGCAGTTAAGAGCACTGGCTGCTCTTCAGTTCCCAGCACCCAATTGGTAGCTCACATCAATCTCTAACTCCATAGCGTCAGGGGATTTGAATGGTTTCCTAGGGCACTGGGCAAGTGACACGCAGACATACATGCAGGCATATCACCATACACATAAAATGAAAAATTAAAACAGAGCCCAGGGGATGGAGAGATGGTTCAGCGGTTAAGTTAACCAGCTGCTCTTCCAGAGGTCCTGAGTTCAATTCCCAGCATCTGCATGGTGGCTCATTACCATCTATAGTTGGATCTAATGTCCTCTTCTCTTCTGGCTTGTAGTTATACATGCAGATAGAGCATTCCATATACATTACATAAATAAATAATCTAAAAAAGGGAAAGAAACAGAGCCTAATCCATAAATCAAATAATTCAAAGTGTAATTTGATGAGAAAAACCAATCCATTTCTTATGCTTTGGGTTGTGAGCCTAGCCTTTAATAGCTGAGCCATCACTCCAGCCCCCATTTCCTATTGGAAACGATGGGCCGTGAATACAGCTCTACAGGGGAATGTCTGCCTGGCATGCTCTAGGTTCCAGTCTGCCCTCAGAGAGGGACAAGAAAATAAAAAAGAACAACAGAAATAACGTAAGGTTATTTAGAAGCAGGAAACCAATTCACACTTCCATAATGAGAAAACTTCAAGTGAAAAAGAAAAGAAATTAGGAGTGGGCAATATGTTCTCTAGAAGTGAACCAGAAAGGAGGGGATCCAGCAACAGGCTGTGATTTTAAAATTTAATCTGTAGGGAAAAAAATTCCAGGAAAAATGAATGCCACCTAACAAAATACATTTAATAAGAACAAAAATTGGGAGGCGGGTAATTTGGCATATATAATTAACAAAGCAGTAGTTTCAACCAAGAAGAAAGTATTACTGTGTGGACTTCTCCTTATGGTAGCTTTAAGTATATAAATTAATCTTTTCTTAAAAAAATTATGTGAACGATTGCTTTGCCAGCATTACTGTGTATACCAGGTGCGGCCACAAGAGGGCACCAGATCCCAGGAGCAAGGAGTTACAGGTTTGAGCAACCATGTCAGAGCTGAGAAACAAGCCTGGGTCCTCTGGAAGAACAGTCAAAGCTTCCAAGTGCTGGAATCCAGGGTGACCTTGAACTCCCAGCAATCCTCCTGCCTCTGCCTCTTGAGTTCTCAGACTAGAGGCATGAACCACCACATCCAGCTACTATTATAAGATATCCCACTGAACATGTACTATGTATCCAGTTGCATTTTAAGTGCATTACACTTGTTCCAACTTAAAGAACTCTAAAAGTTAAGCCAGGCAAGGCAGGGTTTTTTAATTCCAACAGAGGCAGGCAGACCTTTTTGTTTGATTTTGGTTTTATGGAGGCAGTGTTTCTCTGTGTAGCTCTGGCCATCCTGGAACTAACCATAGACCAGGCTGGCCTCGAACTCAAGAGATCCCCATGCCTCTGCTGGGATTAAAGGTGTGCACTAACACTGCCTGATGGCAGGCAGATCTTGATTTGAAGGCCAGCTTGGTCTACATAGAGTTCCAGGACACCCAGGGCTACACCTAAAAACTCTGTCTCAAAACAAACAAACTCCTGTGAGACAGACACATTAATATCTCCATATTACAAAGTAAGGAAAGTGAGGCCCAAGACTAATCTATTAAATGTTCAGTGTGTTCTCTAGCAGCATTTACATACATGTTATATAATCCCTTTGCATACACCCTTTCCTGGTAACTATTACTACAGTAACTTTGCACTGCATTGTCCTGACATCAAAGAGGAAAATCAGAAACTAATTGTAGCAGTAAGTTACTGAACACAAAGCACACTTACGAAACCTAATTCATCAATTTCCAACCTAATTAAATGACTATTAGATTTTTATATTTTATATGAAAAGGACAGGTGGTGGCAGATCATTGGAGTTCAAGGCCACCCTTCTATACTATACAAGAGTTCAGGCCTAGTCTGAGCTACAGGAATCCTGCCTCAAAACAACCCAAAACAAAGAGAAAAAGACCAACCAAACACATGTTCCACCATCAGCCCAGCCATGGTGGGCATACCTGAACTCCCAGCAGAATGAGTCTAAGAAGAGAACCATAATTTGATGCCAGCCTGGACTATATATAACAAGTAAATAAATTCAATAAATAAGCATGCATGAAGTTCTGGATTCAACCCCGGCCCCCTGGGGGTTCACTCAGGAATTTCACTACTGGATTCCTTAACAGGTCAACTTGCACGCTCTGCATGCTCAAACAAAAAGGCAGATTGCAACTCCACAAATGTTTACTCTTGTGCTCACTATCCAGATAATTTTAACACCTAAAAACACTGTTATCAAGACAGAGAGTTAAAAGCCTAATAATAGAAAACAAGACAAAATACACACACAGCCCCCCCATCACATGCACCCACGGTAAAACACTATAATGGTGCTTTGAAACAATTTATCCTTTAACTAAAAATAAAAATACTTACGAAGGCAGGACATGGTAGCACATGCCTGCAATCTAGCACTTAGGAGACCAAGACAGAAAAAACCCTAAGGATAACTTTATACAAGAATCATAAATGTACTACGACTTAAAAGTGGCAATTTAAGATCTAAAAATCAAAAGTCACTGTAGTCATGTAGCTAAATACAATATCAACTGATTGCAATATTAATTTTTTCAAGTAGTTGATATCACTGAGTCCAATCAAAGGTTCAAAAATGTCAATATTGCAGGTGGAGAATACAAACCTATCAATCATTCTGAGACCCACAGAAAGAACCCCTGCCACAGAGCTAGCTTAGAGATCCAGGGACACAGGAGGTACACTCTGCCTCCCCACAAGTGATGAGGGATCAACACGGCGCCTAGAAGATTCTAAACCGTCCGTCGGTGCTTAAGGTACAACCCAACCTACTCAAAAAAAGGGGTAGGGTCGTTATTTAAAGATGAGTTGGGCCGGAATGACTAAGGTCAAAAACGAAATCAGCACACATGAGGAACTCAGACATGAGAACTAACAGAATGCTTTTTGGACATTAGTCCTGTCTTGGCTTCCCGAGTTCCCAGGTTAGAATCATGAACCACCTGATGGAGGAGGATCATCTGTCTATGTGTTACTTTCATTGGTTAATAAAG
>LOJH01040741.1:0-11935 GCA_001685095.1 Ellobius talpinus
GGGAGTGGGAGGAAAATGGGAGGAGGGGAGGAGGTGGAAATTTTTAATAAAAAAAACAAACCAATGTAGAGGCCAGGGGCTTCCCTTCATCACACCCCTGACACTTTAACTACTTTGATAGTATCTATAAGATAAAACAAACTCATTCTACCTACTACCTCTGCTCATCTCCTTTAGAAACCACATGAAGAACCACAAGTTGATGGCTTAAAATGACCCGTGTTTGCTCTCTTGTGGTATCATAGGTCAGAGGTCCTGCGTTGGTCACATGGAGTCCCCACTGTCTCAGCGGGCCTGGCTCCCTTCTGCAGGCAGCATCTGCTTCCTTGCTTCTTCTATCCTCTACCCAGATCCTCCCAACCTTGTCTTCCATGATCACCTCTGCTTTTCTTTTTCTGTCCTTAGATTTCCAGCTGCCTTCACCTCATGAGGAAATGTGTGGTGGAGTTTTAAGGTTTATCCTGATGAACCAAGATCAGCAATCAGACCTGCAAAGTTCTTACCAAACCAAGACAACCTTAATCAGATCTCCGAAGTCCTTTTTGTCAGGTAAGATGACTTTCGTGGGTCTCAGGGGTTAGGACTTAGGTATCCTTAGTATACATCATTTTGCCAGGGCACGGCACCTTGAACATAGGTAATACTGATGACTCAGAAGTTCGTCATTAGTCAGGGGAAAATCTTACAGGATCGGAGCTTATTTGCAAACTATGAGGCTGTCACAAGCATCCTAAAAGCCAATATTAAGTGCTGGAAAGTGTTATCTTCTCAAAGCAGAGGCCCCATTGAAAGTGACAAACCTGCTAATGAATGGAGCATTTGCTTATTACACAAAGCTCATTTTTATATCGTCTTATTTCCTCATTTATCTCATCATATCATTATAATTCTGTTGCTTGCTCTTACAGTTAACACAGTCATGATGCTATCTGCTGATTCCACCCAGCTTTGCGTTATGGGTGGTTAGGGGAATTTTCCTCAGAGTGTCTTCATTTCTGAAATTCTTTCTTTAACTGCTCTCAGATCTCTGTGTTGTTCTTTGTTGTTTTGCCCAGCTGAATGCCTTCAGAGAGGATAAATCCTGGTCTCTATCGAGCAAGAGGCAGCTGGATTTTGGAGGACTATCTCATGTCCTCTAAGTGGGAAACCAAACATTCTGGAAAATGTGGTGTGACACCCAGTGCAGGACAGGTGGGTTTTTAAATGGTTAAGTTGAAATTTCTTAGGCACAGACTTGCCAGAAAAATGGAAAAAAATAGGTTAACTAGCTGGTTTATATGGGACTAGACACTTGCCTTTGGTTGCTCATTACATTCTGAAAGATTTGGCTGGGTTTGAGCCCCCTTCTGCTCCGTGAACTGTAAGTTGTAAGCCAAGTCTACATAAGATTAGGGGCCTTTACTGAGTTCTCCTCTAGGTGCTGTCCCTTGTTGAGATCTTCTGAGAAACCATAATGACACTCAATATGTGGAGTAAAGAATAAAACTCAGAAGATGAAGTGGGGTGGGGAGAAAGAGGAGAGGGAGAACGCATTTGGAAACTGAAGAGGACTCCTTATTGGCTCCTAGGTTGTGTGGTGTGAATGAAGTTCGCGCTTTTCATTGCCTCTTCAAGTCCTGTAAAACACAATTGTCTGACCACTGAGCCACCACTCACTTCCCCATGCCCTGCATGTTTATCTGGGCAGAGCTCTGCTTCCTAGGATAGAATGCCACTAAGGTGGTAGGTGGGGGCCCATGATGTCTTTCTTCCCATGTGTTTGGTAGTGCCTGGGATGCTCTCACTGGAGTGTACTAGTATGACCATCATCTCCCCCAACTCTCTTATCACCGACAGATTTTGGTGGCCTTTGAAGTACAAAACACCTTAGAGTTCTCTGTCCTGTCTGTCCTTGCTGCTGGTGACTTTTTCCACTTACAGTGTTTTGCTTACAAAATCAGTTGTCTCTCTGGCAGTAGGTACTAAACTAATAACATGTTTGTTCTCTATGTAATTAATTATCTCCTAGTATTAAAGGGTCAGGGGAGGCTAATTGGGACAAAAGATCTTGGGCTGTAGGATAAAATTCCTCTTTGAAAGCTTAGCTTTTCTCTGAATCATATAGTCCAAAAAAAAAACCCTGTTCATACCATTATGATTAAATAGTCACTTTCCAAGAACAGGTAGCTATTGCCTCCGGGATTTCCTTTGAGACTCTTATTTTGATTGTGAATGTCTTTTTTTTAAAGAATAATTTTATGCCTTTCCCATATTCTGACATTTTAGGTTTTTATCTAAAGTCAAGTCAGCAATAAGGAGTTTGTGGGTACATGAAGGGTCAGCTCTAGAATTAGAAGTCCCGGATTGGGAGTCTGGTCCTCTGCCTTCCTAGGTGACTAAAGCTGTTGATTCCATCTGAATCTGTTTGCATCTGTTTCAGAAACAGCAGTGGTTATGTTCATTGACCTCAGAAGCCTCCAGAGCAGGGGTTCTCAACCTTCCTAACGCTGTGACCCTTTAATACAGCTCCTTATGCTGTGGTGACTCCCAACCATAAGATTATTTTGTTGCTACTCCATAACTATAATTTTGCTACTCTTATGAATCATTGTGTAAATATCCGATAAACAGCTCCTGTGGGGTCTCTATGGGTGGAGAATCGCTGATCTCGGGAAACAACACAGAACTTGAATGAAGTAGGTCATTTTTCTTAGATTGATTTTTCCCCCATATTTAAATGTCCTTAGGCTGCAGATCTAGGTAACAAGAGAAACAAATATTGTAGGAGAGGAAATGAATTTGGAATTTTCCATTTTTCTTTAAATTTAAAAAGCACCTGCGTCCTGGGGTATGAGAAAGGGCTTCCATTCATTGTGACCAGGATGCTGTCCTCCTGTCTGTCTGTGCTATCCTCCTGTCTGTCTGTGCTTCTCATTATCTTACCGTCTTCCTTGTTTATCCTACTGGAATTACAGGAGCTGTCTGTGCTCTACACCTTCGAATGGTCTGACATAGGAGCGTGAATGTCATTCGTGACCATTTCCTGAACTGGAGGACTTTTAGGGAGATTCAAGAACTATGCTCTGAGTAAGCCATTTCCTTCTTAGACCTGACTGGAGCTCTGTGCACATGGCAGGAGGAAGGTAACGACCGGATGGAAAAGGCTTGCTTTGCACAGAGGAGCTTAGCTATCAGGAGAAAAAGAGAAGAGGAATAGCAAGAAGGGAAGAGAAGTTTCTCTTTAGCCCAGCAATGAAGGGCTTCTTCCCTCCTGCCCCAGGGAAGCCATGTATGAGCTTCCTGGTAGACTTTGATTTTTTTTTATTGGGTATTGGTGTTTTGCAATGGGTGTCATGGCCCCTGAAACTGGAGTTACAGATAGTTGTGAGTTGACATGTGGGTGCTGAGAATTGAACCTGGGTCCTCCAGAAGAGCTGTCAGTGCTCTTAACTGCTGAGTCATCTCTACAGACCCCGACTTTGACTTTTTAAAATTACATTTCATTTACTTATTGTGTATCTGCACTTGTGTTTGTGTGTGGATTGAGTGTGTGCCATGGTCCACATGTGGAGGCCAGAGATTAACCTGTAGGGGTTGCTTCTCGCCCCTTACCCGGTGGGACACAGAGATCAAACTCGGGTTGTCATACCTGGCAGCAAAGGCCATCACCTGCTGAGCCACCTTGCCAGCCCAGTAGAACATTTGAGTAAACTAATTCCCATGCTACTTGGAGTGTACCATTCTGCCTCCAGCTACTAAAACTATGGCTTGGGTGACAATCTGTGGATGTGTCTGCTAAGGACATTTATACATTTATACAGGTCACAGTTCTAACTTGTGACCTGCTGTCTGGCCTTCCCCACTTGGCTTAAGTTTTTCAAGTTCTTCATCTATGTCACAGCACACGAGTACATTTGGGTTTTGCTGATCTGTAGTTCATGATGTGGCTGGGCCACATTTTATTTTTAATGACTGACTATGGAAGCAGGGCAGGGACCAGCTGGCAGGACTGTTGTGAAAATGCTGCCTATGTTTTTAATGCAGTGGAAGAGGTCTTTCAGCCTCTCTGGGAAGACTGCATGGTCAAAGAACGCTAAGTTACACAAAGCAAGAGTGCCATTTTTATGTATTGTCCACCTTGGGTGTGTTTGCATTCTTCTGGGTTCTCAGTATATGGCTTTCTCTGCATTGCCCCGGATTCCTGGATCCCTGGGGAAGTAATGGCCTCGCTCCAGTCAGAAGTGATTCTTCAGTTGTGGAGGCAGAGAGAGGTTGTAAGAAACACTGCCTTACTGTCTCTTGGCTGATTTCTTCATGTTTTATAAGGTGATGATTGATGTCTGTTAAGGGACAGAAAGGCAGTTCTATACCTAAATGCACACGAGAAATGCATCTTATTCCACTTCGGGAGATGGCATACAGAAATGTCTCTGCAAACACACTGGCAAAGTAGCTGGTGAAATGGAATTAACCAAGGCCATTTTAATACTGACTTTCATTATCTCAAGTAATGACAGGCCACAGGTTAAGTGGAGAAATTGCTGGAGCTCTGCTGCCTTGCCAGACCTGAGTGCGTGTTCCTGTTGTGATTTCTGGGCTCCTCTTCTCATTGTTGGGGTTATGATGAACTCTCAGTCCTGGTACAACCCCTTTACTCCCAAACCCATTTTTCACTTAACATGTTAACCCAGGAGCTCTAGCTCATCATGAACAAGCAGCTTGGCTACCCGCTGCTAGATTCCCTCTTTGTTTTATGCTCACATTATTATTACATATCACATAGATATATAGAATATTAAATATCATAGGGTAGTCCCGTTTCTTTCAATTAAAATGTCCTAGTACTATGTCCATTTGCCTGTATGGTTCACTGCCAGTTAGTATAACTCCCAAATTTACTGGTCTCAGAGGGACCTTGTCTTGAGCCCAGAGGGTGCTCAACATGGCTGAAACTGCAGCACAGAAGCATCCGTGTGTTCATCCTCCTCCTGTGTTCAGTTCTGTACCATGTTATCGCTGAAAGAACATGAGTTCTAGAACTGGGCAGACTTAGGTTTTCTTCTTGTCTCTGGACCTTTTTGTTATTTAGGCTTGAATTCTGCTCTCAATAAAATGGGGGCTAATATACAAATTCTCCACAGTTATGAAGACGGATTTAGAACAGGGTCAGGCAATTCCATTTAAACAAGCATCCTGAGTCACAGGTATGAGCAGTTTCCAAATATTTCTGAAAAACAGGAGACTAAACTGTGGGTACAAAATCCCCAAGCCTGGAAGCTTTGTGTTTCATGAGTTAATATTTGAAAATTACTTAGACCAGGGTTTGCTATTAAGCACTGTGTGTTTGTTAGAAAAAGAAAGTTCCTCCTTTTTCTTCCTTCTAGGATCATTGGGTGTCAGTGACAAGAAGCTAGAATAAACACTTATGTGAGGTTGTTGGTCATGTTAGGAATGAGGGCAACACTCACTTATGTTGGGTTTTTTCATGGGAGTTGAATAAAAACTAACAAACAAGCAAATGAACTAAAAAAAAATCTGAACAACCTCAAAACAAACTAGAATGCCTAAGAGCAAGTAAGAGTGCATTACAATGTGAATAGAGAGTTGGAATCCCTTTATATTCCAGAAGAAGTTATCTTACATAAAGGAAATTCTGATTTTCAAACTACATGGTGATTATAATCGATGGCCACTTGAAGTCACTCCTATGTTGAATGCTACCGTGAGATCCTCTGCGTGAGTCACAGAAATGACTGTCTAGCCATTCTCCCATCCAGCTTCAATGTTGTCATCTCAACTTTTCTTTTTTAATCTTGCCTCCTTGTTTCACTTCTAGAATCATATAACACAGTGAAGTAAACTTGTGACATAGTAGAAGTGTGTGTTTAACTGTGGCCACATCTTCCCCACAATGGCTGCATGGGGCCTTCTGAAGCCTGAGGCAATTTCTGCTCTTTGTGTCTCCTGGAGGAGGTGCAGTTGTGAGGCATGGGTCTGGTAGAGTTTATAGGACCTTTGAGGCTGGTCAGTTCCTGGTTTAGAAGGCCAGGAGATTTCTAACTAGCAAGAATTTCTGCACAGGGTTGTCTTTGCAGGTTTTGGTCCTTAGCCAGGCTCTCAGGTGCTTCTGAGCCCAGGAAACAGCCCCTGGGGAATAGTCATACTGTGAGGGCAGCAGTAACCTTAGGTTGTATGCTGGTTGCATGTGATTCCAGACTTAGTCATTATTGGCTTTTTTCTTTTATAGAGACATATGTGTTTTCGGTCTAGATGCTATACAATCAAGCCTGCGCATCTATATTATCTACTTTAGGATTGTGGGTTGGATAAATGACCCCACAAATGTGCCAGCATGCTTTTGTTTCCAGGGCTAGAAGAGTTGCTATATAGAATTAGAAAAATGGTGTTTCACTTAACAAAAAAGTGTATGTGTGCCTAAGAGTCATCGATAAAGAATATTTTGGAAATAAAAGTTCTCTTGACTGCATTGAATTAATTTTAGTACATTGGTAAGATTTTAGTGTCTGACTGATTTTAGTGTTGAGTTATTAATGACTAAAGTTTCTCACTATGTTAAAACCTGACTGTGAATTAGAACAGTTCACCACTCTCATCCCAAATCAGCATTGCATCTCTTATTGGAGCTTGGAATCGATGGAAGGAATAGACATGGAGAGTAAATTGGGTTCACATTCTTCACATTTCTCAATAGGTTTGGGGTTTCCTCTGGGGGATTTTTTTTAAAGAACTGATTGGAATTGGTCCCAGAATTAAGAAAGTACTTACTCAGTCAGGCCTAGAGGGGAAGGCTTAAGATAAGAGCCTGGGAACATTTATCACTTAGGTTTCCAAATGAGGAGTACATGGGCACCGTTCAGCATGGCCATACAAATGGGGAAAGAGGGAGGTACCATGATTGGGAATCCACAGCACAAATAACAGGAGTTTTGTCGGTCTGTCATAGGAAGCAACTGAGCACATCATATGTCCCAGAAATACCTGGGCAGTTAAAAACCTTCTCAAGGTAAGCTAGGAAATTACCAAGAAGAATTAGCATTAGTCTTTTCCTCCATTTCTTTCTTTTGTTCTTTTCTTTTTAGGTCAAGGAAAATCCGAGTGTTTGAAGAAGTATTTGAAAGAACTCTTCAGGTTTTTGGAGTTTTATCTTCCTTAAAAGCTCTAATAAAAGCTATGGGCCAACTCTCAAGGAGAACAGACATAAACCCACAAACACAGCCTTTTACCCACAACAGCAGGAGTGTGGGAATGTTCTTGAAGCCTATCTCCAGGAGTTCCTAGGTATTTAAAAATATATTAGATTGATCCTTCAGTTTATAAGCATTGCAACTAACTTCCCTAAGTGACAGATAATCATGATACAAGAACACTGAGAAAGGAGAGTAAAGACAACATAGAAGACTGAGTCACCCCAAGCAATGCCATGGAAGATTGGTAAAACTTGGACAGGAACAGACAAAAGTAAGATCACAAGGCTAGATGTTTAATAAAGCAGTGAAGAAGCTTGAGTCCATGACTAAGACATGTCCCTTTTGTACTTGTAGTTCAGTGGCAGTCTGGTTATGTGGACTTGGGGGTGATGGCCGTGCTGGGTAGTTTTGTCAACTTGACATAAATTGCAGTCATCTGGTGTCTTAGTCAGGGTTTCTGTTGCTGTGACAAAACACCATGACCAAAAAGCAAGTTGGGGATGAAAGGGTTCATTCGGCTTAGATTTCTGGATCATAGTCCACCACTGGAGGAAGTCAGAACAGGAACCTGGAAGAGGGAACTGATGCAGAGTGCTTACTTGTTTGCTTCCTCAGGCTTGCTCAGCCTGCTTTCTTACAGAACCCAGGACCACCAGCCCAAGGATGACACCACCCACAATGGCTGGGCCTTCCCCTGTTGATCACTAGTTAAGAAAATGCCTTACAGCTGGATGTCATGGAGGCATTTCCTCAACTGAGATTTCTTCCTCTCTAATGACTGTAGCCTTTGTCAAGTTGATGCATGAAACCAGCCAGTACACCTGGGAAGAGGAAACCTCAATTTGTAGAATTGCCTCCATCAAATTGCCCTGTTGGAGTGTCCATGGGGTATTTTCTTGATTAATAATGGATGTGAAAAGGCCAAGCTCATGGTGGGCACTGCTGCTTCTGGGCAAATTGTCTCGGGTGTTGTGGAATAATCTTTTTGTACACTGTGTCATTATTTGGAAATGGACAGTCCTGACTAAAAATCCACCTACATATGGGATCCTACATAGGGGCTCAAATACCCAAACATACAGTCTGGAAAGCTAAGGAAAGTTCTAGACAAGGAGCCAGATGTAGCTTCCTAGTTCTGCAGTCTCTCAAGTAGGCTGGTGAGGCTCTGCTACTAACTGATGCCTGAGGGCTGGAGGCAGCCACCAGCACCATGTGCCAGCACCATCTATTAAGTTGAGCTGTGCAGAAGCAGACGTGTTAATTTAAAATCTGTTCCACATGGTGAGAGAATGCTGCAGGTGCTCAGCAAAGACAGATCCAAATAGAAAAAAACCCTCTTAAAATTTGTGTGTAGGCTTAAAAACAAAAAGAAAATGGATGTAGGCAGTCTTAGAAAAAAAGTGAATACCTTATAAGTAATAAGAAGTCTTTAAAGAGAGAATAAAATACTACTAAAAAGATGAGCCATGTAGAGATGGGAAATACAAAAGGGAGTCTGGATCCTATATGGTGTCTTATTGATTTTGAATTTTTGGAATGTTAATGAACAGAGAACAACAGTTGGATTGTAGAAGGGACTGCTGAAGTAAACCACCCTAGATACTTTAGGGATGCCTTAGCTTTAAAATGCAAGTCAGGAAATGTATAGCTTTGGGGACAAGGTTATGCTTTTGTTTCCACAGAAAACAAAAGGCTGTGGATTTATTCAAGGTTAAATATTGGATTTGATCGGGGGGACCACCTGAAAATCATAGCTATAGATAAAAATATATTAACATAGAAAAGTTACAAGACAGGTAATGCGTATTTTGTTTACTCAAACAAAAAACAAAAAAATCATCTTTGTCTGGCTTGTGTGCAATGCACAATTTTTACTTATGTTAGTGTAGACTTAAATGTTATCTTTAAAAGTTTGTGTGTTTTCAGAGCAAGACACCAATGAAAACGAGTGGCCCAGGTGATCCAGCCTCTCAGAATGCCTCTGTTGCAGTTTTCTCAAAGTTCTACATCCAGAACAGCTTCAAGGCTGCTGACTGAGATGGTCCAGTCTCATAGAATATTCTAGGCAGGACTGCAGATAAATCTTGTGCTTTCCCATTGCACAGAGCCTGGATAACAAATGTTATAGCTAGCTTTGGCCAGTACTTGACCATTATCCCAATTTTCTCAGGGTCCCCAAAGATGACATCACCCGCCAGACAACAGAAAGTAATTTTAAGACCATAATGCCCACATTTCCAAGAGGTGGGATGGGTGGTTTTTGGTTATTTGATAGATGTTTGTCGTCATTTATGGGGGTTGGCTACAAGTTGTTATTGGTTATACTCAGAAAAAAAGCTAAACAGAAGCAATTAGATTTAGGGTTCTCTTTCTGAAAGAAAAAAGGGGGATATAGTATAGAAATGATTGGATAAAAGGATGGATTGTTGAGTCTACTTTTAAACAACCACCAGTCTCAAATATTTTACATTGATATGGATTTTCGTATATTGATGCAAATTAAGCTTATTTTTGTTATACTGTATATATGTTTCTATTCTTGTTTAAGATATTATACCTATATAGCTCCTTTAAAATTTAGCCCTTCAATGCTATTTAGGATAATAAAAAATACAGGTTAATAGTGCTCTATAATAAACTTACAGTGGTGTTAGGTATGTTTTCAAGGTCATACAAAGATACATTTTAAATAGATAGGTGATCTTCAAACACTTCAAAAACCTACAGAATATGGTATTTAAAATGTTTTAATAACATGAGGCTTTTCATGATAGTGAGACATATCTGCTCCTGACAGCATCAATTTACTTTAAAAGAAGATGATTTCTTTCTTTCTTTCTTTTTTTTAATTAGACTGTTAGAATGTATTTTGGTAGGTAATGAGTTAAGAATGAGAGGAGTTCTTCAGTTATTACAACAGCAAGATTAGTTAGTTGGGAAATTAGTGATGTTTGGGGTCTTCGACAACCCAGTAATTAGTGAAATGTTTACATAGGTCTTTTAAGCTTGGTAGCCTTCATTTTATTGACATAAGAGATGGGTTTCTTCTTAGATCTTAAGATTTTATGATCCCAAGGCTCTATTAAAGCCTATGTAAGGAAAAGACGTTTGTGATTTCTAGTCTTTGTTCCTACAACACTAAAAAAATTTATAAATATATAAATTCAAATTACAAAAATTTAAAATTTTTACAAATAAAGTTAATCTTAATGTTGGATTTCTTGTAGAGGCAGATCAAGGACTTTTTATTTTCCATAGTGCATTATGTAGGAAAAATTTTCAAACTGTGCCTTTATTTTTATTTTTTAAAATTATATTTATTCTTTTGTAATTTCATATGCACATATACTCTACTACTCTATTTTATTTATTTTTAAAATTGTACTTATTATTTGATAATTTCATGTGTGCATACACTCTACATAGATCATATTTCTCCCCTCTGTTCACTCCAACTCTCATCTCTTCTTGGACAACACCTCTCCCATGTCCTTCTCCCAGCCTCATGTCTTGTGTTCATATGTGTGTGTGTATTTATACATATATAAGCATATATTCAAATGTTATAGCCCCCAGAACCCAGTTAGTGTTGCCAGTGTGCATATAGGTGTAGGGCTGTTCACTAGAGCGTAAGCAATGCACTTTGCTGAAGAACACTCACCTACTATCCTTACTCTTGTGGCCATTAACTTTCAATTTGTGTCCCTTCCCTCTCCGAGCTAACTAACCTTTAACCTCTAAATATTTTTCTCTTCTCTCAATTTCAAATTTAGTTACTAGTCTCTAAAATCTCTTCATCTTATTTTTGCTATAAAATCCCCCCAACTATAATGAGTCTTCTATTCCGTTCTTAAGATCTAGCTCCTGCAAAATGTTTTGCTTAAGGGAAAATATTCTTGCTTAAATCAAATACATCCCCACCCCACCCCAGTACTATCATCAGGGAAGAGGAGGAGAACATGAAGAGGGAGGAGATGAGAACATGGAGGGGGAATGGTGGGCATCAAGTTATGCATGTATGTATGGCAATGTTCCAGAGAAACTCAAAACATTGTACAGTTAATATGTACTAATGAAAAAGAAAAACAGCATATATTGGAAGGTCTTGACAAAATTCTTTGTTAAAATCAAACACTTCTTCTGTCTCCATGGAGACACCATGGCTACCCTTGGCATGAAGCATTTGGGCTGAGATCACCATGGGTGTGGGGGCGGGTGCTTGTGTGAGTTTATAATTCTCAGAAGGCCTTTCATTCTGGCCTGGTCCTTTATGTCATCCTCTCTCCCAACCCCATCTCATTTACATAGTAAAGTCGTAAAGGGCCTTGCCCTGCTCCTCTTTACAGACTGTCCTGGCTCCTCCCTATACCCAAGCTCTGTATGGCCTGAGCTGATCTTGTAGCTCTGGCCAGCTTCTCCTGCCCCAAGGCAGCAGCCTCTGAGACTGGTCCACGAGCTCCCAGAAGCAATACATAATCAAACTGCAGGAGAGAACCAAGCTCAAGCCCAGAGACAGAGTGAAGCTTGTGGAGAAGTGGGCCTTCTGAGATAGCTAGTGGTGACACCATGAGCGCTGGAACCACAGCCTTCAATAAAGCACCTCTGAGAGCAAAAATGAAGCAAACATAAGTTTGAAAATCACATATTGGGCTGGAGAGATGGCTCAGTGGCTAGGAGCACTGGCTGCTCTTCCTGAGGTTCTTAGTTCAATTCCCAGCAACCACATGGTGGCTCACAACCATCTGTAA
>LOJH01040743.1:0-14548 GCA_001685095.1 Ellobius talpinus
CCATTAGATCAGCCCCATCGTCTCAGTGGGTGGGCGCACCCCTCGCGGTCCTGAGATCCCCGGAATTGCAGCTTCCTGTGATCCCAGAACAGGAACAGCTCACAGTACTGCTAACTCTTGGTTGTCTCCTAAATCCTTCCAGCACCTTTATACATAATCCCTTTAACAAACTCCCCTCCAAATTGAAGGGGGGTGTTACATGCTGTAACCCCAGCCTTCAGAAGGTAAAATTAGGAGGATCCCCAAAGTCAAGGTCAGCCTGGCCTATTTAGTAAGACATTGTCTCAAAATAAACCTTTCGAAAACACCTCTCCTCTAGTACCTGATTTGAATGTGGCCCTCACCAGGCCCTTGGTTGATCTGCTCAGGTAAGCCATCTCATTTCTCTGGACTCCAGAGTGAGCAGTCATAAAACCTGTCAAGTCAGAGGGGTTTACTACTGTGCACACAGGGAGCATTTGACTGCTGTGATCTCCACGTCTATTACATCTCCTGTCCTTATTCCAACAGAGCAGATGCTTCCTGATACAAAACTGAAACTTGCTTTCCATGCTATTTTGCAAAAGGCCCATAGTCTTCCTGTCCTTCAACACCCATGTTCTTGGTGCCCATGATGGTCTCTGTTAGCCCCTTAGCGATCAACTTTCCGCCTTAGCAGTAAATAAACTTGCCATCTTAGTTCAAAACAAAATATCAACAGGAAGCAAGATGGAAAAAAAGGCTCACCATTAAATAATCAATCTCTTAAAAAGGCTGTGGGGAGAGAGAAGAGAGAAACAGATTTTAACAGTGCCTAAACATGCTTCCTGAGGGATACACGTCCGCCCATTAGAAAGGTTTTATTGGCACTGTGAAAGTTTCATCCATGAAAAATAATGACCATTAGCTTTTCCATGACAACGGTGTTCACCTACATGATCCATCATGTTCCTGGAGTCCAGGGTATCTTCACAATTCCGATCCCTTGGTAGAAGGCATTAGTGTGTATTGATGCTATTTTAATTGTTTCTCACATAAAGTCCATTGCTGCTTGTCACAGTAAAAATCATTATTGAACTTTTGGGAGCTCGGCCTGCAAGAAGCAAGTCTGAGCTTGTCCTGTAATTTTAGCCAAGGTTATGGAAGTGAAAGCCTAGGCGATTTAGGTCTGATTAACGAGGTCAATTTGGGTGAGACCTCAGATCACATTTAATTTTTCCGGGTGATAGACCTCTACTAAAATATCTGCGTACTAAAATAAGGGCAGGTCACAGAGTCCTTGCTCGACATCGGCAGCCAAATACTTTTCACTTCATTTGCAATGTTCTTAGTTAACTTAATCAATTTCCAAGTCAAAATAAGGACTCTTTGGAGAAGCTGGGATCGTTGCTGATGATGACAATAGTGGAGTTCTGTTTCAATCATTTCCAACATTTAAAACTGACCTAAAAATGTCACCCATAGTCTCGGACTCTACACTTTTGAGAACAGAAAAAGCACATCATCTTGTAAATTCTAGCTGCAGCATTCCAGTCTAGCTGATACACCTCTCAGGTAAATGGACACATTAATTTGCTTATATTCTACATACACACATATGCGCACAGGCACACACACATCTCATGCAAGATAATAGTGCAATTATAAAAAACATTCTTTCATAGTAACATGTTTTAAGTTTGCATGATTTAATAACATGACACAAATTTTTCGACCTCAGTGACCATGGATATTATGATATACATGTGTCCATGGTGAGCATGGTGAAATGGCATGTCTTAGAGCTGGTGGCATCTTAGACTGTATATGTCTTACTCCTAATCCTGTTACCCCTTTTCCTCTTGACTGTACTAGCTTCTCACCATTTAAGAAATCTTTACATGTAACAAGCGTGTATGTGGAAGTCAGACAACTTGGAAGAGTCAGTTCCCTCCTTTATTCATGTGGGTCCCAGGGATCAAACATATCACAGGGCTTGGTGGCAACAACTTTTCTTGCTGAGCTATCTTGCTGGCCCATTTTGTTGTTGTTGTTGTTGTTGTCGTTGTTTTGTTCGTTTGTTTGTTTCTTCTGAGTCTTCTGAGAAAATCTTAGAATCACAGTTTGACAAATCAAGTAAAGAAACACCTCGTGAAAACAAAATAAACAAATTCAGGAATAAAATGCCTTGTCCACCCTCGTGTTACAGAAATCAAATGTTAAGCCTTGAATTTGTACAAAATATAGCATAGTCAAGCCTAAGGAACAAAGCTCTGAGAGGAAATATAGTCAATGTGCCAAATCATCTCTGTGGTAGAAAATAATGGTCCGTGAAACTAACCAAAGATTATCGGGCTCAGACTTCACGGATGCACTATTTTACTTACAAATGATTAAAACGATTTCTCAATGCATGGGTGCATAGAACTAAATTCTGAACGACATTAACACACATGGGCAGTACCTACTTTAACATCCACGCTTGGAACTGAAAATGCTCAAGCGAACATCATCTTCATCAGTTGGTCCCAGCCCATGCCATTAATCACTTTCTCGTTCCTGTATTCTAGTTTCTAGAATATGCCATTCTTTGGACTGAACCTTCTCTTTGCTTCCCTTTAAGACAACTTAGAGCATATTGAAGTTGAAGATACAATCTCCAGAATTATTTCTTCTCATCACTATTTCCGAGCATTATTTTTCTCAAAGAATCTTTCATCGGGTAAGAAAATTTCACCCAAAACTTTCAACAGGGCCTGGAACAAAGCTCACGGGTAGAGACTGTGTGACCACATTGTGTCCTGGGCTGCCATCTACATGTCACCAGCAGAGAAGGAAAGAGAAAATATGGACCAGAATCCTTGCTTCTTAAACACCATGGCTGGAAACAGCATCTCATTCCCCGTCCTAGCAGTGAGAACATTACATGAACACGCTTAGCTTCAAGAAGGGCTGGGAGATCTAGTCCCTGCTGTGCAGTTGCTAATCCGTAGCTGCTGTGTAGCAGAAGGCGGAGCATGGGATTGGGAGTCCAGCTGGCTGCCTCTGTCACATTCTCCACTATCACTGCCACCATGCACGGCAGCCTGTGCCTGTGGGACACCCTACCAGGGGAACCCGATGGGAAAAGCAACAGGACACTTCCCCCAGCTCGTCTCTGTCACTGGTGACTGTGGGGCTGGGGCTGCCTGGTGAGGAAGACACACAGACAAACCATCGTTTCTTAAACCTGTTGAGAAAGAAGACCGGCCTGAACTGGTAAAGCTCCCAAATCACTAGAATGTGTTAAGCTGAATGAAGAGTGAGGTTGAGCTCCTTAAAACAGCACTTCTCCCAAGTGGCTTTCAGACTAGCCGACAGAGGCTCTGATGTGTTTGACGATGGTGTACTTCTGCATACAGACAGAGGCTCTGATGTGTTCGACGGTGGTGTACTTCTGCATACAGACAGAGGCTCTGATGTGTTCGACGGTGGTGTACTTCTGCATACAGACAGAGGCTCTGATGTGTTCGACGATGGTGTACTTCTGCATACAGACAGAGGTTCTGATGTGTTCGACAGTGGTGTACTTACACATACATTTTCTACGGGCGTGATTCTTGTGGAAACTCTGGAAGATGCATGGCCAGCATAGAGAAGAGCCTGACATAGAAAATGTATTCAATGGGACGGAGACTAAAGAGGTAACTTCAAAAGCTCATTTTGCCACCACAAAGTATTCTCATTGCTGACCTCTACAGGCCTTGCAAGGTAGACTGAGAACAAATGCACCGCGAATTCTTTGCCAGTCTAGTTAATGGATTTGCGGTTACATTTAAATGTCAAACACACTGGGCTCTAGACCCTTCTCCACTTTATTTATACCATTAGATGATAACATTTCAATTGCATTAAATGCTTCAAGCTTTAGATAGGTAGCAAGTGCATACCTTCAAGAAAATCAGGATCTGCTGAGTAAATGCATAGGGTTCAGAAGAGAAACTGTAACGAAGAGAAAGACTGAAAATGCCCATCATTTTTCTTTTAAACTCAATATTGATGTTATTCATCCTAAGATCTACACTGAGAAACCAAAACCAGAATCTCAGTCAGGAGCATCCCCGGTGATTGCAGACTCCACATGAGCCTGAAATGCTCTATTTACACAAGAAGCGAGTATGCCTGCCAGAGGGAGTCCAGTCTCCCCAGCCTCCAGGCCTGCTCTGCTTCCTGCCCACTGCTGGCTGGGATCTCAAGTCTCCTACAATCACGTGAATGGCCTCCCAAAGCGATTCTTTTCTGCTTAAGTTAGTGACAGCTAGTTGCTGTTGTTCACATATGAAAAATTCGGGCAGAAATACCCCTTTGCACCAAGGACACAGGCTCAAGACATTTCTATGAAATGCCAAAGACTGTAACTTCACTGGCAACAGAGCAAACAGTAGAGAGTGATGCACACTGTTTTGCCTTTCTGCGTAGAGTAACTTCCAAGAAATCTCCAATACAGATACTTTTCTGTTTATATGGTACCTGCTCTGAGCTGGGATGCTTTCATGGAGATGCTGTGTTCAATTCATCCCCTTGCTCTCCATGGCTTGTAGCAGAGCCTATGATACCCTATGTAATCTTCACACTCCCCAGATTACAGGCCTGAGTTCAAGCACCAACTTATGGCATCCTTGAGGTCAGGCTTGTCAACCATTTTGAATTGGACTGAATGTGTACAGAATCTAGATTGATCAGGCAAACACACATTATTATTACTTCTTTATAAGTATCCAGCCATGACTGAGAAGTGAATCAATTTAGAAACGTCATAAACAAATGCCACCACTGACTCTGAATGAGAATTTTGCCAACTCTACCTTCTACTGTCACTGACACATATTGCAGAGCAGAGCTATGACTCAGGGGGCTTGGCCACAAACATGGCTGCTTCTGGGAGCCCTGAGCCAGCACACCTTTGTCTTAAGAATGGAAAGAGTCTGGCCCTTTCCCATCCTCCCAGCTCTTCTTCAGTAGAAATGCGTGCTGTTTGTAGACCTGTATCCCTGCACCTGTATGCCTGATGAGGAAGGAAGGAAGAGGTCATCTAGAAAGCAAAGCAACAGAGCGGGAAGACCCAAGTGTTCTCATTCACTTAGCACAAGCAAGCCCAGGAAAACAAGGCCATAGCCAGTAAGGAAAAACCTGCTTTGAATCTCCAGGAGGCTTCTGGAAAAACTGTCCTCCCTAAAGTAAGGCTTCAAGCAAAGCTCTATTTGACTCCCTGGGAGATTGTTTCTCTGCGGAGGGATTCTCATAAGTCACAAGCTTCTCTGAAAATGCGGCTGCAGTCTGCAACCTCCATGGTAATAAGTTACACCGCAAAGAAACACTTTGAGCCCCATGAGCTAAGAAGTCATCCCCCAAGAGCCTTTTCTTGCCTAAATCCATACTTCTGGCCTTGCAGACATTCCAGGAAAGTGGCATCTCCATGGGTAAATGTCTTCTTGGCTCAGAAAGTTTTTCTTCCATAGAACTGAGAATTTTTGCTGCCTGTACAACTAAATTTCATCACAAAGATTTACAGATGTCTAAACTCAACAAACTGCTTGCATAAAAATATTTGCATCAGCTTCACCTCTACAAAATTATGTTAAAAATCAACAATAAAAGAAAATCCTCACCCCAGCTCTCCTTTCCACTCCCCGGCTTACCCCATGCCACCTTGTTCAGCCCGGTAGTAACACCTGGAAATCACTCTCCCCAAATCCCTCCTTCACCTCTAGGATCACTCAGAATAACTTAAACCACATAAGTACAACATAAAGTGGCCAAGGGTCTTCTGTCTTTAAAGACACAACAAACCTCCATGAGACACCAAGATGTGTGTCTTCACCCTAAAAACCCTGAGCCAGAATCTTTCTTCTCAAAACTCCTGGGAGCCTGAAAAGCTGGAATGGGGCCTGACTAAAATATTCCCTTCCTTGCTCTTCTGGCTTTTTTTTTTTTTTGCAACATTAAATTCACAGCCTATCTCATTATATTCTGGAAATACTCAAACATAAATCATACATGAATAATTTACCTCTCTTTCCATTCTCATGGTTTTTATGTAAAACCATTGATGCCACCCCACTCTGACTAAATCTGGCCCGTCCACAGGCTTTCTTTCCACTGGCCCTCAGACATGCCCATCCTCCATGTGCTTGGCTCCCCATTCAGCTTGGCTCCAGGTCACTTGCTCTTCCTTTCCTGCCATCCTTCTTGGAGTTTAACTTATGTGTTTTGAATAGGAAACGCATCTACACAATACTAAAAGCAGTAAGTACAAACCATGAAAGAGACTGAGCCACAAGCAAATGAACCACTCACCTTAATGTGGCCAGCCAGTATTAAGGGAGCTTCATTGCAATGCTCTTGTACTTTATTTGAAAGTTCAATTACTCAGCAAAGACCAGGCACCCATGGTACACACTGCACTAAGAATTGAGTATAAACAATCATGATGGAGCACTTAACTATCACCAGGCAGCAAGCACGAGCGAACATGTTTGATGTGCATATCTCTGCTGGTCATCATGATAGCACCGTGAGCTTGTTTTAGATCCTACAGTTTAGTAAATAAGGAAGGTGAGAGTAACTCATTTGACCAAGATGGTTTAAAACAGCCCTTACTAATACAGGCAAGAGAGGCGCACATGTACTTCAGAAAAGAGAACATCCAGTAGCTAGGTAAAAGCTACACAGTTTAACAGTCATCAGGAAAATTAAAACCACAAGGACTTGCCATTACACAACTGTGGGAGGATAAGGGCAGATGGTGCTCTCTGCCATTTAGAATGAGGATCCTAAATTGGCACCTCGCTTTGGAGATCTGGCAATACCTACTGACTCGAACATTGCGATTTCACAACTAGAAATACTTCAAGGCACAGACATTCATTAGAATATTCATAATAGTTACTACCCATAATAACCCCAAACTCAGACAACCCAAATTCTTACCAGCCATAGAAAGGATAAGGTATTAAAATGACATACAATAAAATGCTAAACCAAAATGAATAATCCACATCACCCAGAATGATAAATGTTGATAGGCACAAAAGAATTTCTACTGCATCACTCTATCTGCAGAAATAAAAACAAGGCAATTCATATCTAGGTTGTTAGACATCAGAATAATGGTTTCCCTCAGGGACATGGGATGGCAGGAAGGGGACCCGGTAGAGGCTTCTTGGATGCTGGTAATGACCAATGTATTCAGTTCATGAAAATTCATCAGGTTCTACACTTAGAATATATGCTGCGTACAGGTTTACTTTTAACAAGTTTTCAAAAGTGCATGTTCTCACAAGGTTTGCATCCTGGTACAACAGGGATATAGTGACTGTAGCAAAGGGCAGATGCCTCATTTCTTACCTATAAATTCCTAGGTCCCTGGGCCACTACACAGCAGTGTTTCTATCTCTGTGGAGAAGGGGGCTCCATGCTGTTACCCTCTCACATGTCAATCTCCCATCCCCACTCACCGAATTCTACAACCCCTGCACTCATATTTAAGATGAGCAGTGTGTGTGTGTGTGTGTGTGTGTGTGTGTGTGTGTGATGGGTAAGTGCATGTGCATGTGTGTATGCATATGTGTTGTTCCTCTAGACAGCCATTAGCCTTGTCTCTCACTGGGACCTGGGACTCTCTTATTAGGCTCAGCTAACTAACCAAGGCGCCCTAAGTATCCCCATGTCTCTACATTCCCAGTATGGGGATTATAAGCACACATAATAATGCCCAGCATTTTACATGGTGCTGGAGATCAAATTTGGGTCCTGATGCCTGCATGGCAATCATTTTATTGACTGAGCCATCTCTCCTGATAAAGCAAATATCTCTAACATAGTTTTCAAATCTCCAAGGAGCTGTTGGATAGAATTCAGGGGTCCAAGAAACAGATAGGAGAAATCCTAGCTTTGTTTAGAAAGCACTCTCTGAGATTTCTTCTTTTCTTCAACTAGGAATGTAGGTAAAGATGCATGGTAGTCATGGAGGTACCCAAGACAAATCCCCAGTAAAAGCATAGACAGTTTCATATATGTTCCAGTAGCAGATACCGTGAAATACCATTTACACAGGCAATAATGGAAATTTTGGTCAAGTAGAATCTGCCATTCAATCTTATAGTTTTATATGTTAATAAAGAGATATACACTGTATATACTGCTGTGTCATAAGTATATTTTTTTAATATTTTGAGAGTTGTTTTTTAACAACTGCAATCTTCTCTGTTCAGTTTTGTGACCATTGGCCTAAAATCAGAATCTGTAGTTTTCTGGACTTCCCAAAGGGCTCACAGAATAAAAAGAATGTTGGCATACTGCCTGTTTTCCATTCGCCCCTCACAATGCCTCCTTGCAGCCCCACCCACAGGCTCTGAACCTTCAGTAGTTCCCTAACTTCCTGTTTCCTGGAAGTAGGCATGCTCATAAAGTAAGAGCTCCCTCACAGCCTCAGCTCTGGGGAAATGCAGGAACCAGAGAATGGGAGGCATTGGGGAGTGGAGGATATTGGCTTCTCCACTCTGTCATCTCAAGGCATGGCTGCTCTGTCCCTGTACCTTCACCATTCTTGCTGTGGCTCACCCATGAGTATTTTAAGCCCTTACTGGTCCTTTAACTGACCCAGAGGTCTAGAAAACATTAAACTGTCATTAAACTGTCATTAAACTGTCCCCAACTCGTGTCTTTTGAGAAAAAGATCTACTTCTTTCCAGTCTGGTTCCATTTACAAACTGGGCTTACCTGGTAAACCAATGATACCAGCAAGAATATAACTGCACTCTCTTTTGGGGTAGCTAGTGGAATGGGAGGTTGTGTGTGTGTGTGTATGTGTGTGTGTGTGTAGGTGCATTCACTTTGGGGGTAGCAAGTGGAGTGTATGTGTGTGTATGTGTGTGTGCACGCACATATGTGTGCACAGATTGGAAGAAAATACCAGTCGGTACCCAGAGATTCCGTGAACTATGGCCATTTTTCCAGCTTTCCAATTTCCTGAACAACCTCTACCAGGAACAGGATGTAAAAGCAGGCAGGGAACATTGAGAAAAGGTCATGCCTGAGCTGAGTATGTAAACAACTACAGGAACTGGCCAGGGGACATCAGGGACAAGGTGTAAACAGAGGCATTATCTTAGGCCCAAAGGTGAGAGGACTGCTGCCCATAGTCCTGCTGCAACTGCCATGTGCTAACATCACCTGTAGTCCGAGCGACGGAAGGAAACAAAGCAAGCCTTTACCCGGAACACAGAAGGCGAGAGCTGGTCTGCCTGAAGCAGATCCTCCACGACATGAGACAGAGCACAGCATCCCCTATACAGGCCACCGCTCTCCTAGGGGCCTCTGACTTCTGAAGGCTCAACAGACAGCAGGAAAAGAAACTGATAAAGTTCTGCCCACAAGGAAGATCATTTCTCCTATGCTACTCCTTGGCTCTCCCCCTCCCCTCTAATTCCCCTGGACAATGCTGGCTGACAGCCCTCTGATGTGGAAGAGTGAGCGGAGACTGGCCAGGCAGGGAAGGAAGGAAGCCTGCCAAGAGCACACTTCCATATATCAGTCTGAGCTCAAGATAAATAATCCCGTGCAGCTATCAAACCAAAGGGCATGTTGCAGGTAGCAAGATAAATCGTTCCTGTCAAAGATGTCTTTGTTTGTCCCCGACAGCTTCTTACTATATCTCCCTCTCCTGACAAAGCGACTCCAGGAACAGGATTCTAACATGCATTGCCCTCTGGAAATGATAATGCTAAAGGGGGAGAAAAATGAGCCCTGGATCCCGGATCCATAAGCCAATATAATACGGCTGGTGGTGGGGCTGCTCACGAAACACAGGTTAGAAGCAAAATCCATCGGAAACCAAAGCTGTGAGTTATTTCCATTCCCCGAGACTCATCCCAGCTAGCCAGGCCAGCAAAAAGGAACTGCTAGCGCTCCAACGACAGGCTCATATTGTGAGTCTTATCCATACTGGCCTTCCTGGACTACCTCCCAGCCCATCACAGCTGCCATGATCATGAGGCATGTGGCACAGCAGGAGGGCTGCCTAATAGAAGGCAGTGGTCAGATTCTCCTTCTAACTGTAGAAACAGTCCTGATAGCTATCCAGGAGTCAGGAAGAGACAAACCTTTATTTGTGGTAATAATTACAGCTGCATTTGTTCCAACTTTTCATTGTTTAGTAGTAAAGGACTTGCCTAGCAGGCACCAGGCCCTGGGTTTGATTCCTAGAACTGCGTGCATGTGCACACGTATGTACACATATACACACACACACACACACACACACACACACACATACAAAACCACACCTTTGTAAATATACCCCTTGAGATTTCATCAGGTAACTGGGCAAAGGAAATCTGGAGTTACCACAATACAGTCTCCCCTGCCCAACACAACTGCAGAAATTATTTGAGGATTCTACGTGGACTGGGAACAATGAAAGGGAAAAGTACCCATCTTGTCTTTAGTAGCAGGCAAGACATGCCCAGTCCCTCCTACTCATTCATGCTTTTCACACATGACATCAAGTCATAAGAGGTTAAGACAAACCTCCATTACTCTTTGTTACACCAGAATGAGGTTATATTACACTGCCATGATACGAGATGATATGTGCCTTGGTAGACATCTCTGTGCCCTGGTATAAAAATAGCCTCCTGTGAAAGCTGGGGAGCTCTGTCCTTCCTTCCCAGAAGGACTATATTCCTGTCTTCTTCTCCTTTGCTCACTGTGACAGCTATCCTTGGTGGTCAACTTGACTGCATCTGGAAAACCCAAAAGCCAGGCTTCTGGGTACACCAGTGAGGTGAGAAGATCCATGTTAACCTAGGCCATGCTTTCCTGTGACAGCCTATATAAAGGACATGGAAGAAAGAAGCTCTTGCACTTTGCATTCCTGTCTTCACTCTCTCTGGCAAGTTCATTTCTTTGCTTACATCAACACCTACTTCTTTGGGATTCTGAAATATACTGAAGACCAGCAGAGACATCCAGTCCGGGGACTGAACACCTACTAGATGCTTGAACTTTCTGTTGGGAGACAACCATTGTTGGAACAGTCAGACCACATCCTGTAAACCACAGTAGTAAATTCTGTTGACACACACACAGACACACACACACACTTCATTCCATCAGTCTATTCCTCCAGAGAACCCTGACGGATACAGCTATCCACATGGTTAGCATGGGGAAAGGTTGAGAGTTTTGGGTTATATCCTGGTTCTATCACTTTACCATGAAACCTAGGCAATTATTTGTGTTTCCATTTCTCATCATTAAGTTGCAAGTGGTAGCCCTGTCAAGACAATATGTTTCTACAGGCCATAGAGTGGCACTGTTCCAGGGTGTCCCTATGCTGTGACAAAACTCTAGCCACAAACAACAGGGAGGAAAGGGTTTCTTTTAGCTTATGGGTTACAGTCAGGGTAGGGACTCGGGAACCAGGAGGCTCAGTAACTGAAGCAGAGGGCATGGGGGAACATTGCTCATGGGCTAGCTTTCTCAGCCTGCTTTTTATACAACCCTGATCACCTTCCCAGGGGTGGCACCGCCTACACTGGGCTGGATCATGCCTCAGTACCCACAAGCAAATCTGATAGAGCCTCATCTGAGGATCCCACTTCCTAGATGACTTCAACCCGTATCAAGTGGATAGCAGAAAGACTAACCAGCACAAACATCCCCATAGTAGTGAGGGCTACAGTTTCTGAAATAAACAAAAACTTAACCAAGCCGTCTGTGGCTGAGCACTGCCCTGCTAACTATCTAGGAGTCTCCATGTGCACCTGGCTGTGCCCATCGCTGCCACTTTCATCAGGCTCCGTGATGAGGACTCTAGGGGATGCTACATCATTGGATTCAGATCCCCAGGCAGTTCTTTGCTTTAGAACCAATACCTACTGATCCATAAGAGCTCCTCTCACAACTCTCTTCCTTCTAGAGGCTTCAATATCTGCTCACCCATAAGGTCTCCTCTCGCACCTCCCTTCCTTCTAGAAGCTTCTCTGAACCATCAAATCTCCTTCTTCCACACTCCTACAGTCTGGTGCATTTGCTCTACTCATAATATGCTAATTTCTATAAAAATGGCCTTCAGAGACCCGCATGCTTGAATACTTAGTCCCCGAGTGGGTGGAACTGTTTGGGAAGGATTAGGAGGTGTGGTCTTCCTACAGGAGATATGTCACTGGGGTCAGACTTTGAGGTTGCAAAAGACTCCATTCCCAGTGCGCCCTCTCAGTCTCCTACCTGGGCATTAAGATGTGGGTTCTCAGCTGTTCTCACCAAATACCTTTGCTCCATGGTCATGTATTCTAAACCTCTGGAATTGTAAGCCTAATTAAATGCTTTCTTTTATAAGTTGTCTAGGCCATGAGTGTTTTGTCACAGCAGGAGAAAAGTAAGTACTACACATTCTGTTTTAAACTTTTTAAGATTTATTGAATGTTATGTGCATGCTTTTCCTGTATGTATGTATGTATATGTACCACATGAGCTCCTGGCATCCATGGAGGTCAGAAGAGAGTATTGGGTCTCCTGGAAGTGGAATTAGGATGGGAGGGCTATGTGACACTCTGCATGGGTCCAGCCATAGGTCAGGGACACTGGTGAGTCACCATCTATACACTGAGAATCAAGCCTGGTCCTCTGAAAGAGATGGTGCTTTAAAACACTGAGCCATCTCCCCAGCCCCTCTTCCCACTCTTTAACTCATCCGGCCAACACAAAGTTTTCATGGAAAGTGCCATGCTGGATGCTGAGCCGGGACATTCTGAAGAGACACTTCTGGGAGGCCACAATACGTGACAAGAATACTGAATAACTCATCTATGTGTCTGATCCAAGAACAGAGCAGAAACTTTACCGATTAATAAATAACTCTGAGTTCAGTCTGTGCAGAGAGATCTGAGGGGTTAAATTGTCTCACTCTGGACCCAACTGACTGGAGTCTCCTGTAAGCTGCTTCATCTGCAGCCGGGACACAGGACACAGCAGCACTGCCCCTGGCCAATGGCTGGACCTGTGCAGAGTGCCACAGAGCCCTTCCCAGAAGACAGTGAAGAAGACAGTGCCCCAGACACAGAAAGGCCAAGGACCAAAGGAAAGACGTTCAACAAAGTAGAGTAAGTTTCCATTTCATGGAGAAACATTACTCCACTGTCTCCCGTCACCAGCAACCGTGAGGCTTGGCAAATGTCCATTCATTAGTTGAAGCAAGACAGTGCTTAGACACAACGGTGCCTCAGGTTGTTCCCACAGATGGCAGTGACTCCAACCCTGATTTATCTGCCTCTGAAGATGATCGTCTTCAAGTTACTCAGTATAAGCCCTGGTGATGAGGCAATACGGCTGTCATCCGATTTGTTAAGAGATATAGCATGCGAGATGTTGAATCTATCGATTCATTGAAATTTAAAACAGGAAAATTTAAATATAAAAGAAAGGTTTTAAGTTGTCTTTAATTTTGTAAAGGGAGGAGGGTGAAAGCAGAGCTGAAGGATACGGGCAGAGGTGCTGGCATTGCTGAAGGGCACAGGCAAAGCTGCTGTGTTTGGCCAGAACCAAGAAAAGGGAAACCACCAAAGATGGGCAGAAACAAATAAGAAATGGGGTATTAATACAGAGAAATCAATGGTTTTTAAATTAGGCAATTTGGATTTTAGTCTTCTTTCTTTTATTTAGCTGAGTGACTTTAAGGATCATTTATCTTCAGTTTTACAACAACAAATGGGGATAATATTAATTCCTACTTGAGATATATCTTGGGTTTGACATGATCAAGTCAGTTACCGACATGTAAGTCCTTAGTAGGGGAGCCTGGTATACAGTGAGATGCCATAAATATTCTGCTTGTACTTTCCAAGTTGGAACAAAGTAAAACACTAACCCCGTGATCAGCTTATAGCCTCTGATGTGAGTCACGATAAACTATGCCAGTCATGAGATTTTTCTGGCACTTTTAAAAACAATAATCATGAGGCTAGCTTTTACAATGAGCGTTTATAATGCAGAAGCCAAGCCCTGTGTGTGTCGCATGTGTGTTTATTCTCTATATTTTTCTTTTTAAAAAGTTTAATGTTTTATAGATTTTTTGAGAATTTCATATACAAGTTCATATATTTACATTGCCCCCTCTCTTTTTCTTCCCTGCAACTTCTCCCAGGTCATCACACCTCCTCCTAAGTTTCTGACCTCTTTTATAATTATTGTTGCTCTACAAAAACATATATGTGTTGTATATGCCTACAGATTCCAATTAGCACTGCGTATGTGTGTGTATGTAGGTGTGTATATGGCATAGGGTAACTGGGAGCAAAGACCAGCACGCAAGAGCCAAAGAGGCGCAATTTGGAGAGAAGCAGGCAGACCTGAAAGCCAGTATCCAGAGCACTTCCTGGAGTGGCCAGGATGAGCCACACAACTGGGCTGCATGTTCACACAACCCTCCACGGTCCCCTAGCACTGCATGAAATGCCTGCTAAAGACACGGGTAAGGGTACCTTGATGGAGGAGGGATAACTACGTCCATATTCCCAAACATTGTTTATAAATGTTCTTTTACATTTAA
>LOJH01040745.1:2663-14547 GCA_001685095.1 Ellobius talpinus
CACACACACACACACACACACACACACTTAGAAAATCTTTAAACACTAAGAGCAGGAAGGATAATTTAAGGATTTTAATTCCACAGTGTCATTGGTGTTAACAAGATTATGGCCCAGCTCAGAGTGGAAAGAAAGGATTACTGCCTGTGTCTAACAAATGACCACAATTGTTTTTCCCGTGAAGAAGGAGCAGCAAAGCTATGAGGAGTGTAGTAATGTTTTAAATTTAAGAGCAAGGAAGGTTAAAAAATATTCCTAGCAAGAAGTAAGAGGGCAGATGTCAGAACTGAAATGCTATTAGTAACTGTTTTATGGTAAACATTTATGAGGAGTGTATCCTGCATGAGGTACTGTGATAAGCACTTTGTCTGAATTACCTCGTTTTACCTTCAGTTATTTTTTCATGTGTTCTAAAATTATGACATAAATGAATTAAGTAATTTCCCCAAGAACACAGAATGAATAAGTGGTGGCTTTTGGATTCGAGTCCAAGGAGGCTGCTGTTGACAGCCTAGTTATTAAAGCCATTGCATGCTTAGTGCATTGCATGGGCAGATGACCACCATGAGTCCAGATGCTCTATGTTCAGTGCACTGCATCAGCAGACAGCCAGTGTGGGCCCAGGTGCCTTCATGCTTACTGAGCGCACTGCACCAGCAGACAGCCACTGCGGGCCCAGGTGCTCACATGCTTAGTCCACTGCACCAGCAGTCACTGTGGGCCCAGGTGCCTTCATGCTTACTGAGCGCACTGCACCAGCAGACAGTCACTGTGGGCCCAGGTGCCCACATGCTTACTGAGCACACTGCACCAGCAGGCAGTCACTGCGGGCCCAGGTGCCCACATGCTTAGTCCACTGCATGGGGCAGATGGTCAATCTGAGTCCAGGTTCCCACAGGGACTGTCATGAGCTTCTGACAAATGTTAGAAACTCTTTTACAGTTAAACAGGCCTGGGTTTGAACTCCAGTTTTGTCACTTGGACTTTGGGCAAACTTACCCCTCTTGAGGTTGAGATTCCTCACCCTTCAAAGGAGATGCAATCTACCCTGTGGTGGCTAGCAGGATAATGGCAGACTTCTAGGAGATACCGGGATGTCTGAACATGTGGAGTTGCCCTCTCACAGGGATGGTGGCAATGTACACCTTCTTTCCTGATGCCTCACATCATAAGACGAAGCAGCCCCTTTTTTTCATTTGTCTTCAGACCTTGACTATTACCTTATTTTTGTCCTGTGTATCCACCTCCCCAGGGGCCATAAACTTCAGCAGAAGGGCTAGACACTTGGGGCTCCTATGCCGGGTAGTCAGGTGCAAGGGTGTCATCTCTTCTAGATCCTTCTGCATCCAGTTTGCTCTGCGTGTAAGCAAGAGTTTCATAAAGCGGTAATTTCCCTAGATGAAAACAAGAAAGAAGAGATTAAAAGGAATTTACTTTGTGGCCAGTATGTAAATATCTTTAAAATGTTCTCAGTAATTTTAACTGCCTTCATACAGTATACCATGTAGAAAAATTAATAAAAGGGGGAAATATCACTATACTAGACGCTGATTGCTTTATGTTTTCCTGCTTCTCTTGATCACTTTTGAACAATCATATAACTTATATAGTGGCTATCCGACACTTACTGGGAGTGTAACAGGTTTTATTAGCCAGACTGTTATCGCCAGGTGTTTAGAACGTTAGTCTGCTGTTGCTGGTCATGTAGGCACGAAGGCAATAAACTGTAAGTATCTATTATAGAAAATGCTTTCACATACACTGTTTTGTACTTAGTTTTCTCCTTTATCATGAAAGAAGATTACCAAGAGCCAAATTTGGGGTTAAGTTTGTATGTTTTATAGTTTGTGGGTATTTTCCAAGTTACTATCTAGTAGCATCAATATGTACAGTATTGACTGATTGCCCCAATAGGGTGTTATGTGTAACACATACTCTCTATATGATCTTTTCAATGCCATCTCCCTCACAGACAGTAAGCTTCAGGAGGTAAGGCTGTGTTTCATTGGCTACTGTACCCAGTATAATCCCTGGTACAAACTAAGTATTTGATAAATGTAAATAAGATAGGTGATGGACTGAGCATGGAGAAATAACTCCTGTATTTTGCTTTCACTTAAAAATTATAGCTGCTATGTGAGATCATATGAGTGAAGAGTCTTAATTCTCAAATAACCTGTATTTGGCTATCCTTGCTTTTTAAGGCTTCATTGATTCCAGCTTTGTTAGCAGAGCACAAGATTTGCCTGGCTTTGATTTTACTCTATCAGCTCTGAGAAGGAAGACATGAAAAGTTCCTCAAGAGGGCGCCCTACTCTAAGCTTCCTCAAGAAGGTGCCCTGCTCTAAGCGTCCTCAAGAGGGCGCCATGCTCTAAGCATCCTCAAGAGGATGCCGTGCTCTAAGCGCCCTCAAGAGGGCGCCCTGCTCTAAATTTCCTGCCATCTTTTAAGGATTAAAAAGTGCTTGGTTAGAAAAAAAATCGGTATGACACTATATACCAAAATAAGGTTTGACCTGTCCGAGCATAATGTTTCAAATATTACAGATTAATTCATTATAACCTTTCCTTTTAGAGATGTTCAATCAGACATTTTGGTTGTGGAATCAGAAAATAGGAAGTAGAAGGAAAGTCACACAGTTGACAGCAGTGACCACTAGGCACATACAAGGTTCCAGGCATAGTTATGCTTCCTGTTATTCTTGGGACTCAAGTTTCGCTAGCCACATAGTATATACCAATAATAGCTGCTCTTTATTCACGCAACAAACATTTGTTAAGCCTTGTTATGAAGCAGACAATTAGGACAGTTTTTGACATAAATCTCATGGTTGTGCCACACTAACTTGGGGTAGAATATGTCTACAGGTGAAAGTACCCCTGCATCTCATGTGTGAACCAGAGGCAACAACAGAGCACAGAATTACACATGTGAAATGAGGCAGATAGTATGTGAAGAGTACTCGAAACACTGTGCTAAGTGGGTGCCCAGCAAATGTTTGCTAGGATTATACATGGCTTTCCAGAGACTGGGTTTCTCATCAAACCTGGATTTTATCAAGACTAGCGTGGCCAGCAAGACAAATGTAGATGGTGAGGTGGAGTGAAGAACGGCTGGTGATAAAGGGCTGGTGATAATGGCAGAAAGGTCTGATCATCAATATTTATAGTGCAGCTGGTGATTAAGGAGAGCACCAAGAGCAAAGACAGCTGGAGTGGTAGAAATAATGGCTTCTCTGTTTTTCTCACACTAAGGAACATGTCTGTCCTCCGTGCCCTACCTATTGGGAATCGCCACTCCTCTCTCTCTCTTCCCATTGCAGACCCCGCCCCTCAGAAATCCTGCCAAGGGTCAGCTCCTCCCCCAGAGCCGCTCAACATTATGCCTGCAGGGTATTTAAGACCTGATTGCCAGACCTGCCATGTGATTCCTCTCCCGGCTTTCTGAGAGTCACCAGAGAGTTGCTTTGCTCTGTTTATTGAAGGTGGATTTATTAATCTGATCTGATTTGGTTTATTGCATCAGCAGAGGGACCCAATACCCGGGAATCCAACACTTGTCACAGCCCACAGATTACACCACAGGGCTGAGAGGAATCTAACTAGTGCTCTGGGGAGGACTCGGCTCTGTGAATGCATGCTCTAGTTCTGGGAGACAGAGTCCGGTCAGGTATTCAATATGACAGCTGGGGCCAGACACAATATAATTCACTTGGGCCAATGTCAAGCTCCTGGGTCTCATTAGCAAGCATTTATTAAATGTCAATTATATGCAGACTCAATCTCTGCAAATAAGCAGAGGAACACAGAACTTTCAGAACTAAGATGAGAAGGTTGGGCATGAGGTTCAGTGGTGAAGTGCATACAGAAGAACACGGGTCTAATTCCCAGCAGAGAACAGTCAATTTCTTTTTAAACTTTTTATTTTTTGTGTGTGTGTGCATGTGCTATATGTGTGGGTATGGATTTATGTACATGTACACATGTATTTTTGGTGCCTAAGCATGTGTACATGTATGTGTGTGTGTAAACTACTGCTGTTTTAGAAGTATGCACAGTTAGTTAATCTGAGTAGTAATGATATAAAGATTTTGAGTAAATTACTTTGATATTTTGCATTTACATTTTTATTTTAAGAAAACGTAACAGGGATTGGGAATATGAGTCAGGTGCTAAAGTGCCCTGCAAGCATGAGAACCTCAGTTTGATTCCCAGCACCCCCCCCAAACAATATGGAGGCTTGCTTCTGAAATCCCTGGGGAGGAGGATCCCTGGGGCTTACTGGCTGGCCATCTAGATGAATTAACCAACTGAGCTCCTGGTTTAGTGAGAGACTGTCTCAAAATTTGGGTGGGAAGTGATTGAGAAAGACACCTTATATTGACCTCTGGCTTCGACATGCATGTGCACACATGGGCATGCACACCTGTGTATACCTATGCATACCACAAATATGTACATACATGTACACCTCCATACACATACAGAATAAAACATAACAATTATAGGCAATGCTCTTTTGTGTATTCAACTCCCTTTCTCCCTCTTTGGAGAGTACCATACTGACTTAGGTGTTTCTAGATTAATATTTTATAGTTTATTTCATACAAACATGTAATTTCATAATCTGGAAGGTTCTATCTTTTTAGAATAGTTCTATCTGAGTTACTGTCCATCTCTGACTCAGAGAAATAAAGGTTTCTCCTGGTTGCTCTGGTCCATGTATTGGCACTGGAGAAGCATCTTGCTCTAGGAATGGCATTTATTCCCTCTAGAGGAAGACTTAGCACACTCCTCACTTTTCACAACCACTGCTATAATGAATTGCTTTGAACAGATCTCCTGGTATGTGTACAAGATTTCTGGGCTCTCTTGAAGAGCAGTTCCAATTTGCATTCCTAACAGGAACATGAGAATTCTTGTTTTTTTGACAACTTTTTCCCACTTGGTTTTGTCAAAGTACTGACTTTGGCCAATCCAATTGGTACACAGTGCTGTTTTGATCATAAATTTAATCTGCACTTCCTTAGCTGAGGTGGACTATTTTGTTGGCTATTAGTTTCTTCTTTTGTTGGTATCCGTTTTGTGTTGTTTGCTAATTTGGGAGCTCAGCTATTTGTCTTTCTTACTGGAATATTTTTACATACTTTGGATACCAATCTTTTTGCTTTCCTTAGAGGCTCTTTGACTAAGAACGAGTTAATATTCAGAATGATATTAGTTCCCTTGCCCTTTATCTTTTATTTATTCCTATTTATTTGTTCAATTTGTTCTTTGATCATCTCATACACATATTTAGTACATCACTCTTACTTTCTTTCCTCTCTTCTTTTACCTCTCTGTCAATACTCACCCTCCCTACAGGTCTTCTTCCCATTCATGCCTTTTTGTTTTGCTTGGTTTTGTGACTCAGTGATTTTATCAGGATCATCTGTGTGGCCACTTGTTTGGAAATATCATGGTACCAATCTGAACCCTAAATATTAATGTGTATACCTATAGGTAACGATACTCTCAACCTTAATCACAGAAGTTTTTCTTTGCAGTGAATAATAAATAAATAAATAATGCAGAGACTCATGAATGTTCAAGATGTTTAGAAAAAATGATGATTGAGTGCTTGGCCCTGGACAACTATATATCCTCTCTAAGGCTGAGAGAATATTAGGGAAGAGAGTGCAGAAAGAATGTACAAACCAGAAGATAGGAAGCAGGGCTAGGAAACAGTTTTCAGGCATGACATAGCTATTGCAAAGGATCTCATAGCAGCTGTGGTAGGCTGCAGTGAGCCTGCCAACAGCCCCTGCCCTCTCTTCTGAACTATTGGCATCTGACAGATTGAGGAACAGTCCTTGCTTTCAGTTGTGAACCAAATGATACTGGCTTTTCTTTAACATTTAGTTTCTTCATATAGTTTGCTTTTATTTACAAGTAGATTAATATTATTACTATTTTTTATCAGTACTACTACTATTGAGATAGAGTCTTTGCAATTTAGTCCTGATGGACCTAAAACTCACTATGTAGACCAGATTGGCCTCAAATGTGTGTTTATCCGGTTGTCTCAGCTTTCTGAGAGTGCGAGGATTACAGCATGTAATCCAGGTACAATTCCTAGCTTTCAAGTAGATTTGAAGAAAGCTTCTTTGCTACTGGTTTTCATTGCTTGTATTTTTCTTCTACTCATCCTTTGGTTGGATTCTACATAGCTCTAGTCTAGTCTAAGAAACCACCTAATGGCATTCTCTCTTGGACTATTGACTTCTGTGTTGTTAGGGATAATAAAGTGACAGTCATTCAGCTAATGGGCAGCTTTCCGGTCCTGAGGTTGGTCTTTGTCCCGTTTTTGCCAGTTCTTCAAGCACCATTCTCTAGAGCTGTAGACCAATCTTAGAGAATTCTGAACTTCTAAGTGTATTCCTTGCTTCAGTAAAAATACAGAGGCTTTTCAATCACTCAAGAGGAAATCCTTGAGCAAGATGTGGCTAAAATCCTATTTTTATGACTTCCGTGTTTTATCATTAACTTCTTACAACTCTTGGGACCCTCATCCCACAAGTCCTCTCACAAGGCTACCACGTTCTCTTTATCAGGCCACTGTGCACCTTGGCCATTTGTCTTCTCCTCAGTCAAAGCACTGGTGCTTCAATGCCTTTGGTTTTACCACATTCAGAGATACTGAAAAGGTAGATGATTTCCCAAAAGCATACTTTGGGACCTACACATTTCCTCCCATTGACCTCTGAATTCCTGTTCTCTCTGCATGGCACCAGCACTCCTATTTACCATTAAACTTGAGGAGAAAATGGCTGTTCACAGACAAACACAAATGATCATATTTTGGTCCATTTATAGGTTATTATATAATTTTGCCCTGAAAATATTATAACTATATTTATAATAGCAAATATAAATGTAGAGAAGGCATTCTGTCACATTTCATTCTAAATGTTAACAACATTAGATTAAAATACATTATTTTACATGGAAATAATAGAAACATTTGTTATTAAGTATAATGATATTCTTATAATTACATATTTATAAACATTCAAGGCATTTGCCATATTAAATTTGAAAAAGCAACTACCCCTAGGAAGTATATAGGTCACAATTTTCAGTTATCAGTGAAACTTTTCTATAATGGTTGAAAATGCAAATGAGCTTTGGAAGTACCACAGTCATGTCAGGAGCGGGGGTATGCCCTGATCCTGGGTGCAAAACTTTCACCCTGCTTTACTGGGATCACTTCTCAAGTTAATCTTGCAGTAAACAGTCTTTAAAAATGAGATATCACCACTGAGACTTTGCTTTATGCTTTGGACACTTGCTTTATGCTTACTAAAAGGTGCCAGGTTTCAAAGTACAGCATTCTTGAGATATCTTGCAAACTCCACTATGTGCTGTTCACGTGTGTAATCTGCATCGCCTCTACAGCACTTGGAAACAAGGGAAACCGATGCAAACAAGCACGTGTGCATGCTACTTGCTATGCCATCAGTGGAAAAGCTTTTGATCTCTTAGGGCGTCTGTGTATTCTGATGGTATCCCCAGTCGACATGCTACTTTCAAGAATGGTAAAAATAAAGCCTAGAACAGACAAGAGAGTAAAAGAGTTTAAAATGCTGATGTAGCTTTCTTGAAAAACAGGAAAGGACCCTGCACTGTCCTACCCAGGACAATATGACATTATGTAATGTCATAATGAGTAACGTGAGTAAAGGGGTGTAAAGGACTCGTGTTAATGAATCTGAAAGGTGGGAAACAGGATTGAGACAAGATGCCTAAACAGGGCTTTGTGCTTCTCTCCTTCCTCCCTGGGCAGGAGAAGGAGAGGTAAGAATCACGACACTGCCGTGCGATGAAAGGGGCATGTTTGTGGCTGGGAAGCCAGAGTCTCCAAAGCAGAAGGAAGTGGTGAGAGGAATGCGGAGCTTTCAGTTTCATACAGAATTTTAGATGGCGACAATGGGTGTTTATATAGTTGAGACACATGTGAGCAGCTGCTTGAAAGCATTACCCAGCAGCACCCAGCCTACTGGACTGGGAACACAAACCTCATGGTAGCCTGCCTTGTGTAATGTGAAGACAGATACTGCATATAGCTGCTGGCCACTTTCTGGGCAAAGCTCTTGGCTTCACGGTGCTTTTGTTCACAAAATTTCCCCTAAAGGCTATGACCTATTTTAATGATGGTTTGGTTTAGTCAAAGCCTAATGCTATCCGTTGAGAGAGGCAGCAATTGCATAACTACAAGGAAAACTCTGGAAAGGGCTAGAAAGGTTATTCAGGCCATTAGGCTAAGATGAAAACCATCATCTTACTTCAGGCAATAAGGACTGGTCATACTTTGACTAGTTCTTGGCCTGTTGTCAATGCTATAGTGATAAGGTCTGCCATGTGGAAGACCATAGATGCTAGATTAAATACACTCTCCTCTGGTGCTGCAAACCATGGGAACACATTCTTGCTGATAATCAGACAGCCTTATAGCTTGTGTTGATGTATACAATAAGGGCATGTTCTCTAAGAAGAGCAACTGGAATCAACCTGATGAACAAGTTAGATCACTCAGGTCATTAGTCTTTCAGTATTTGAATCCATCACTGCACTAGATATGGGGATGAATCTATCATTGTAGACTTGGCACAAAGTAAAATGTATGTATGTTTGTGATGTGGAAGATATCACTGTATATGGGACTTGTGTCTGTCTTTTGTGAAGTTAGATTGTTTTTTTCATGGTGAAGAAGGCCAAGTTAATAGAGCATTGCATCTGCCTACTCTTGGCAAGGACTTATGAAATCTGCTCTTGGACCCATTATCCATCTTACCACTGTAGACCCATCTCAGATCATAATGATACTGTATCATCAACTTGCCCTACTTTAACCACAAGAAGTTCTTGATGTGGCTTCATGTTTTGGGTTTTGAGACCATCTGTAGTCTGACCATAGTATACCATTTTTCAGGAAGGCCATCCAGCAATGAACCAACAGTTAGAGGACATTTGATTGATACTTTCTTTTCCCCCACCATCATCAGCTATCTGGGATTACTGAGAGCTGTGACACTTGAAAATCAATTAATAAATACATCTAGTATTATTTCTTGTTTGCTCCTGGCCGATAACCCAAATATGGATACTGAATGTGCCCTTCCCTAGAGATTTCCTTTCTTGTAGGAGATGATAAAAACAAACATGGTTGGGAATTATATATAACTATTTAAAAAAAACTGTCATTCTATACTATTCTTTTCAATTAAGATGTTTTCTTCTTCCTAAAAGCCATTTCAGGCTGGTTTTGACTGACATATCCTTTAGTGGCCAAAAAGAATATTAGAGATTCAAAATGTATTCTGGATTATTAATCTAGGTTAATTTGTTCAAGTAATATGATTCCAGTTTAAAAATGCACAATGTCCACAGGACTGAGTGTCTTGCACATTGATCCTCCCATAGCAGTGCAAATTATCACTGTAAATGTGTTCCATATACATACATCCTTCTAGATGGAAGGTACATGTGGAGGTTAGAAAGAAGGTGAAGTTATGTCTATTAATATGGGACTCATGGGCTGATGAGATGGCTCAGTGGGTTAAAGGCACTTGCTTTCAGCCCTACTGACTTGAATTCAATCCCTGGAACTCACATGATGGGAGAAGAAAACCAACTCTTTCAAGCTATCTTCTGACCTGCCCCAGCACAGGTGTGAAGGTCAAGGGATAATTTGTGAGAGTTGGCTGTGCTGTGGCACTTATACATAAGTGGACAACATTTTTAGAAAAAAACAGGACTCACTAGTTTTGTGACAAAAGGAGAAGGCAACTTCAGGACTTGGGAAGGGACCTCTGTCGACAGAGACTGCTGTTCTGCTCTGTACCATGGCTGTTCAGTCCCAAAGAAACACAGAAGTCTACATTAATTATAAACTGGTTGGCCTATTAGTTCAGGTTGCTTATTAACTAATTCTTACATCTTAAATTAACTCATAATTCTTGTCTGTGTTAAGCCATGTGGCTTGGTACCTTTTATCAGCAAGGCACTCTCATCTTGTATCCTTTGCATCTAGGTGACGACTGCAGACTCAGCCTTTCTTCTTCTCAAAATTCTCCTATTCTAGTTGCCCCACTTATAATTCCTGCCTGGTCACCCCACCTATACTTCTTGCCTGGCTACTGGCCAATCAGCGTTTTATTAAACCAATACAAGTGATAAATCTTTACAGGGTACAAGACCATTGTCCCACAGCAGACTTCAGACTGTGAAGGTGCAGGGACAGGAGATCAACTAGTACTCTATCTTTTGGATCTAGTGCTGGATTCTAACAAAATGAAGAAGGCTTACACATTAAACAAACATATAGAAGTAAGTGGAGGCTAGACCGATCTACTGGAGAGTTTGCCATCCCCACCCATGTACAAAGAAATATTCCTATCAATGTTGGTAGTTCCTATTCTTTTGCTATGATTGATGTCATCAGTGGGAGGTCCTTAGCAATACCCAACAACATGGATCTATTTACATGCATAGACCCATTTACATGCAAAGGGATGGGCACACCCCTTTTTAATCTAATGAACACAAATCAATATGCTCTCCTTGGTGCATAAGAAGCCTTAGTGCAAGTTGCATGTGCTAACTGAAGCTGCAAGTGCCTGCGATACTGACTTGCAGCTCTTACGTGTTTGCATACAGAACAGAGTAGGCCAGGGCAGATTCCTTCATTGGGCTTGCGGGGGGACTGTGATGCCAAAGTCATGACTGATGATAAACTGGCTTTGGTTTATATTCTGGATGTCTGAAGTAAGATATACTACCTCCTATGGTACTTATTCACAGTTGACTTAGACATAGGAGTGTGGATCACTTTTTACCTGGGCAGCTTCCCAGGGGCATGTTTGCAATGAGCAGCTGGAGGGATGAGGTCATGCCTTCATACTGGTTAAAATGAAATGGAGGACCCCTAAAGTTCAGTGTTGCTCAGCTGCAATGGAAGCTCAGTGTGCACAGCATCCATCTGGCTCTCCAACTTTCCCAGATTTCTTAGGGGCAAAGTAAACCATTGTAAACACAGAAGAAGCTCAGGCTTTCTGCAGTGTTATGAATAATAAACTCCTTGGTCTAAGCTCTGGAGTCTAATGTTTATTTTAAATATCCATGTAACAGTAAGAGACCAACTTGCTAGCTTGCATATGGGGCAAAATCAAATCTGAGACCCTCCTTACAATTCAATATTATTGTAGTCCAGATTACAGAGTAAGAAGTTACAGATATGACTAAATAGGGAGACAGTCTACAATGATATAAGGAGCATAAAACCTATTTAGTATTTAAAGTATTCAATTATTATTTTTGAAATGAAAGTACATAAACTGGAAATATGAACCATTACATCCTACTTGAATGAAAACAATTTCAGTGTATCATAAATAGTTCTGTGAAATGAAAGCCAATATGTTTTTAACCTAGACCAGGAGATTACCACCAGCATACAAAGCAGAGACTATAAATGCTTCTGTCCTTGGACAATCTTCCTGTCTCAGCTGATTTAAGTGTCTGCTTGTATTTTGGTTTCTTGGCCTTTAGAGTGAATTTTTATAGGACAAGAAGGCAAACAGTTATAAAAATCAAGTTACTGAGAGATACGAGTTCACTGAGCTCTAGAAATGAGATTGAATCTGCATTGTTTTTCCCAGTGGCAGTCATGGTCTCTCCTTTAAACTTCTGATGGTCAAGTTCAAATACTGTGCTTTATGAAAAAGATTTCTAATTGCTCATGATGGTAAGTGTACCACTAGTCTGCCATCTTGAGCAAATCTTTTTTTAGTTAATTTATTTATTTATTAAAAATTACCACCTCCTCCCATCCTCCCATTTCCCT